>OOFE01015433.1:0-11772 GCA_900323365.1 Monocentris japonica | reverse complement strand
ACAACAAATTTGTTTAAAATGTCCACGGTATCCTCTAGGAGTGATGACACCATTTTTTCCAGTGAGCTGATTGGTGAGGAGCTTGGCTTTTTATCCGTTTTGATCCAATATCCTGAACATAACTTGCTCCGGAGCAGGTTAGCAGATTCAGCATAAGTTGCTATGTCGACATACTCTGGTAAAAAGTAAACCACCTTCGTGACACCGAAAACCCTGGATTAAACCTGAAGTTACCTCGCTAACCCCATAATCCAGCTTCGTAGTACAGGCCCCCCCGAGCTCACTCCAAGGCACACCTTTTGAAAACCACTGACACATAGCATGAGTCACAGCTCTTCTCTGTCGTCTTTATTCACACTCTTTTCCAGTAACCCGGCGGGGTAAGGTTAATGAGACCCACTGCACACAGGATGTCATGTAAATCACAGTGATGCCAATCCATGCTGGAGGTTTGGGTCATTACTAATCAGGTGTCGAACGCTAAATAGGTATGGCTCACTTTCATTGGAGTATGGCAATCATGTACGAGGTGTGTGTGTGTGTGTTATGTTTAGTTCTACTACAGAGACAGTCTGTTTTGGTGAACAAAGTAATCCGAACACTGTCACAACACCTCAACATCTCACTTCCTTTAATGAAGACTGGCCAGCACACGACCCATCGTTTACCATTTCTTTCTGCAAACAACAGCATGATCAGAACTGCATGTCAGTGGCTTATGGAGGTAATACTGAGTACAGGGTATAACCTAGTTTCAAGGGGAAAAGAAACACAACACACACTTACAGCACAGCTCACTGATTGTACAAAACATGGCAAAACATATTTTTTCAGTTGACATTTGAGACTTTTTTTTTTTCCTGGCCAGCACTCAGAAATAATCAGGCCCACAGACAGAGAAATATCAACTCTGCACATAAACGCATACATTTCATTTCTCCTAATTTCACCGGTGCAGTCTCTAAAATATGCATGTGTTTGTGTGTGTTAGAGAGAGTGTGTGTGTGTGTGTGTGTGTTCCTCTCAACCCAAGTGGCTGTTGAAATATGAATGCGTGGTGCAACTGCCCTGCTATCCCACTTGCAGTGCTTCGGCAGCCACCTTCTTACCGCAATGAGCTGTGACAAGGGAATTCAGGGGGAATGGGTCTGCTTCTACAGCCATTCCTTGTGCCACTAATTGTCTGCCATCCAAGGCCCATAGGCAGGACACTGACAGACAGCACTGATCGCCTGGCTAGGACCCAAAAGGACTCAGCAAGAAGGTGTCTGTCTAAATGCCTAACCTGACTGAAACTTAAAGTTTCACTTTTTGTTAATGTAAAAATCCATCCATCTTCCCAGCCTAAATCACAAGACGTGGCTGCAACAGAGACAAGCATCCCATCCTCGCTAACTGAGACCCTGTGGATTCACCCAATTTGCCCAAATGCAATTCAAGGTATGTACAGTTTTCTGCCCACGGGAAGTGACAAATCAAAACCTAAGAGTGAAATACAAACTGTCACAGCAGCGAGCGAGCGCTCTATACAGACAAAGCTGGACTTACTAATGTTCTTTCTCGTCTCTTTGGTATCCTTTGGGCCACAGGCCGGCTGGGTTGGTAAACATGACCGTGCTGTGTGCAGTTTACTTACATCATTCCACATGATTTCTGGGCATTGAACCTCTCGCTGCATTTAGAGTCACCAATGTGTGAAGTTACCTAGTGTAGCTAGGCAGCCCATTTTTATTGTCTACATCTCCTGCATTGTACCCGTCAAATCTGTGCAGGCCAGTTATACAACCAATATAATATGTGGTTATGTGTCCACACAGTAAATTGTCTTCTCATACCCAACCCCCCTTTTCAGCCTCTGTGTGTTAAAACAGGTATAAAACATAAAATGCTCCATCATGGAAAATCTAAGGCCTTAAAGTGTTATATTTACCACATTGACGCATGGTGGGCGTTGGATGACATTGGTTCACCTGCTGTGTTGGCGTGGGGCCTGGGTGAGGTGTGAGGGAATAGAAGGATAATGCCGAATGGAAAACACCTGCTTACACAGACAACAGGAGGCTGAGTGGACACTAAAGAGACACTACAGTGGAAATAAGGCAGCTGAGAATAGTGCAAACTTGCCTAATGATAGCAGGTTGATCCGCTGATATTTCTGTTTTTAATATGATGGGTTTGGTGTGTTATATCTGGGTTATGTTTGAGTGTGTGAAAGTTGACTGTTTGGGTTTGTGTATGTGTGTTTGTTTGCCATCAATATGATGAATAATTCTCTTTGTGGATGTCTGAAACTCTATGCTTTAGTGTGGGTTGAAAGCATATTACTAAAGTTTTTTTCTCTCAGTCTCTCCATTTCTTTTCATCTCTCTTTTATCTCTCTCTCTCTCTCTCTCTCTCTCTCTGTGTAGTGCTGTACCCATGCTGAGACAGGACCAAGGCATTTCTCTTCTCCACGTCTTTGAGGATCTGTCAACCCGGCAGACGTCCCACAAGCTTAGTCGGCCCGGTCCAATCCAGCCCCTGACAACACGGGGGCTCTTTAAACCTCCACATAGGCCTGGATGACAGGAGCTTGCTCCACAAGCCACCCTCCCTTTATCTGATCCGGGAGTAGACAATTGCTGTTGTTTCAGCTGCAATGCGGTCGTCCTGAACACATCCATATCACTGGGGAAAAGAAGATGGATCGAAGAAGAAAAGGCAGCCAAGGACAGCGCTAGAGCTGAGGAAAAAGGAGAAAGAGAAGGGACAGAGGGGGAGAGAGGGAGAGAAAAGAAAGAAGGACAAACGAAGAAACCCAATTAAAGGGTCTTCGACAAGGTGGTGCAAGTGGCCCCATCCATCCCAGGCCATAATTATGCCTGCTTCATTAGAGGGACAGAAAACTAGGTGCCATGATTTGTCTCAACTGCCATTAGACACAGTGGACCACTGGAGGGACACATCAGCAACGCCACACTGCTCAACTCAATTAGCCTTCACAAATGACACTATTCCAGCACAAAGGGTTTCCTCCCCCACTCACTCTCCTATTCATTAGACACATACTGGACACTTTTCTCTCGCTACTCATGACACCTCAGGACGCAGAGCTCGACAGATTACATTCTTGCAGTACATCAACCCAGCAGACAGCAGGGAGTGACTTACTGTATTTCTGTGAACTGAGACACAGCAGGTAACTCCCTTTTCCTGGCACCCACTAGGGGGGGAATTAGGAGGAGACGGACTTGTCTTTTCAGACCGTTGACCTATAAATCCACAAGTGGACCAAGGGTGGTCAGGGGAATGGACAGAGAGAAAGAGCTGAAGGAATTGGGAGATGGAGGGGGCGAATGAAAAGAGAGGTTGAAAGAGAAGGAGAGCACGAGAGGGAAAAATAGAAAATGAGACAGAAAAGACAGAAAGAAAGACAGACAGATAGAGATGTGAGGATAGCATGTGCTTTTTCTCTCCAGGTGTCAGGCAGGACAAACACACCCAGACGGTGAGAGACGACGCGAGGGCGTGTCCCCTTCGGCCCACTTTCCCCCTGCAGCTCCTGTGAATGTCTGGTCAGCCTGGCCCTAATCCTCTCTCTGAGACCGACACCACCCCAAGCAAATTGGATTTTTTTTTCTTCTGTACTTTTACATCATGAAAGGTTAAAGCAGGACGTGTAAAGAAAATTATTTTTGATGTGGATTACATGTTTTCATTCTTTTGAAAATCACCACAGATTTGCTGCAGTGGAGAGCGACTATAGAGACAGACAGAGAAAAGCAGAGAGAGAGAATGAAGGAGCGAGTACGAAGTATGAAGAGTGACAGCAGAAAGGCAGGATTAAACCAATGGCATTTGTGATGCTGTGAGTGAGTGTTAAAATGGTCCAAAAGATGCGAAGAACACTGAGCTTATCCGTGAATGCTATTAAAGAGCGAATGTTGGGACACGTAACGGTTAACCTACATAGCCTATCTCCAACGATTCCACAGAGAAAGTCCCTCTTATCTGCTAATAGACCTTGGTAATCCCTGAAACACGCATGTACTATACACTGGCAGCTTATGATGAACACTGAATGAGAAACAAGTCTGCTGGAAACAGTCTTCAGTTCAGACTCTGTGTAGCTCTATTAGATACTGTAGATACTGTTAAACTTTGCTGGAAGTTCCAGATTTGTTCAGGTCAGGACTCACTAAATCAAACCCTGACAAAGACAGATCTCCAGTGCAATGTTGATTTACCTGCTACAATATCTGATATGGACAGAGGACTTCGGCTGTACCATTAGATACTGCTGAAGCACATGTTGCCGACTGTTCAGGCCAGTCAGAGCTCACTGATTCAACACAATCATATCCTCCTTGGCACTGATAAACTGTGAAAAAGACAGCTGACTAGCACAACGTTTAATTCCCTGCTAAAATAAGCAATGCACAATGTATTACTGCATCTCCCATATTGCTAGACGCTGCTTAAGCACACGTTCCAGACTGTTCCGGTCAGTCAGAGCCAGCTGAATCAAGTCAATCATAACCTCCTTGGCATCGATTGACTCTGACACAGACAGCTGACTTGCACAATGTTGATTTAATCACTAAAATAAAGAATATTACTGCCTCGAAAGGTGTATCCCAGTCATATTTCAACTCCACATAGCATAGAAGATAAATCCAATCACATATATACAATCAAATATCCCCCTTAAAACCAGCTAGTGGCTTTTGTAATATTATATTGTATAAACTTGTTTCGTTAATTTAGTGCCAATCAGTTGCTGTTTAAAAGTAACGGGGAGGAGAAGTGGAGAAGTACAGGCTCCAGGGTGTTTGGGCAGAAAATGAGGACGCAGAGAGAGGACCAGTCGTGGAGATCAGCAGTGTGACCATATCCAGAAAATTAGATTAACTGAATTAGAGGGATTAGAGAATATTTGACTACAGCTGGATTGGACCTGATGGCGCTCAGAAAAAGAGAGAGATGCATGAGAGAGGAAGAGAGAGCACGCAGGAATGAGGCAAGGAGGAAAGCAGGAAAGACGGAGGATAGAGATATATAAAAAAAAGTTTCTGTCAGAGTTGGGTGGAAAAGTCGTATTGCGGTGTTGAGAGGAAAGAAAGTAATAAACAGCTCAGCAGATTTAGGTACCCTGGGTAACTTTTAGGAGCTGGCACTGAAGTGAGCAGCTGATGCTGTCGCGGCCGGTCCTCTCTTACAAAGGTTCATCCGAGTTCCTCTGCTCTACGGGACTCAGCTTAAGCTGCAGTGCCCCTAAGTGGTCACATGTGGGACTATATAGTATACCGCTGAGCAGGATGGGAAGAGTGCAAGGACAGGAGGAGAGTAAGAGGTGAAAATCCTACACCAGTACACACTTTCAATTTCTCAGGCTTGATAAAGTGTGATAAAGACACTCAAACAGGAGGCTGTCATTTTGCTGTCATTTTAAAAAAAAAAAAAAACACAAAAAACATCATGCTTTGGCTCAGAACCCCAAATCTATGATGTGCTTACTTAAGACAGGAAAGCTTATTATTACTCCATATTACTATGGATCCAAATTAAGCATTTTGTAGGTGGGTGGTTAAGCACCATCTATTTGACCTGTGTTGACCTGAAGACTCTTCCTACTGTAGCATAAGTGGTGGAGAGGCCCTTTCTCCTGGCCTGGGGACAGAGGTGAGAAGAAGCAATTAACAGCCTATTAACCTGGACAGTACCAGTGTCACGTATGAATGTGTGTGTGTGTGTGTGTGTGTGCGTGCAGCAGAGAAAGACAGCGCTCTAACCAGGGGAGATGGAGCCTAAATCAATGTGATTAATTCTCGGTAATTGCTGCCCCCCAGTGCCAGTGCCACGGCTGCCATTACTTTGCTGATACACATGGTTTTGGTCGCCGCCTCTTTGCCCAGAAGATAAATCTCCCAAGTCGATGGAGAGACAGATACAAACTCCTGCTCCTTCACACTGCAGTTACCTCCGTCTCAGACACAGCAAAAAAAAAAAAAAAAAAACTCCCTAGACTTAACTTGCCCTCCCAACACCGCCATCCCCTTCCCCCAATCCTCTGGTGCAATTTGGAGAATATTAACAAGGCCGGGCTGATGTATCATCGACAAATAGCAACTGACAGATTTTGTTATGAATTCTCCCTCCTGCATATTCTGTTGTGATTCAGAGGCTTCACGCAGCCTGCACTGCAAAACTGCGGGGTGTTGTCGGAATACTGATATCCTGCAAGCATCGGGGGGCGGTGGGGGATGTTATAGGATCAGAGGCTCTCCACCCATAGTTTCAACAGGACTATCCTTCAAACGGCAAATGGAGATATCAAAGGCACTTGTGAAAACATATTGGATATAAGCAGCCCTTCAAAAGAAAACTGAGCTATCAAAAAGCAAAATGACTACAGCATACATACTGGGAGAGAGGCTCATAAAAGCTCATCACAGAGTTATGAGATTGACCATGTTTGAACTGACTGTGGTGAAGACCCCTCCCTCCTACACGCACACACTATGAGGGCAGAATTTAATCAGTCTACCCACCTCTGGCCACAGATCAATGTAAACAGAGGCTGACTGGGGCAGGCGGATGTATGTAAGGACGGCGAATGGCCTGCCATCCATCAAACACAATGACATGATGTTGAAGTGTGCATGTATCACTCTATCCCTCTTCATTCAGGTGTTTAGTGAGATAATACGTATAACTACAGAGGTACAGTATATTACTTGTACATATGGATTTGTAATAAAGGGCATACACAACACCACGGCCAGGATAAGCTGGGTCTGGGTCATGCCTCTTTGAGTTTAAACCATTGCAAAGAGTCAAGAGGGAATCTGGGATGCAGCTCAAACAACACCTGAAAAAACAGTCCCTTTCTCACTCCTCAAAACCAGGCCAGACCATCCTATCCTGCTATTCTGAACTACAGTAGGCTAATCCTTGACACGCCCACTAA
Source organism: Monocentris japonica (assembly GCA_900323365.1). NCBI lineage: Eukaryota > Metazoa > Chordata > Actinopteri > Trachichthyiformes > Monocentridae > Monocentris > Monocentris japonica. The sequence continues at coordinate 4,823 of OOFE01015433.1, read as the reverse complement.
AGTGACCAGCATGAAAATAAAACATATAGTTTACTAAGTTTGGTGTGAAAAAGGCTGTATTCATCTGCAGTGGACCAGAGGAACACCTTATTTGATATATGCCCTCAAAGGGGGGCTCACTGACTCACATGATAAACCTCTCTGTGTGACTGGGCATGGGCTTTGAGCGCTCCCAGAAGGGGGAGTGATTGTATGTCACTGCCTGTTTGAAGCCAATCTGTTTCCCCCGTCAAGTCAATATAGTACCGGTTGGATACACTGGAGCAGTGGGCTGCTGGATCAATGATGCCATATCATGACATGAGACTCGGATTTGGGATTAAGATGTTTTCAGTGGAGATGAGTTATAGCTTGCACACAGTATAGATTAGTATACATGTTGTAGGCGTGTGCACACACATACACACTTACAAGCAAACACAAATTTTACCCGTCGCTTCCTGTTGCAAAAAGGATCTTTGCTACTTCTGTCAAAGGTTTTCTCATTCGCTTTACTGAAGAGGATAAACATGTTGGAAGGGATTTTTTTCCATAAGCTTTTCACTTGTTCCACTCCGTCTGCCATTGTAAGAAACTCAACTCCAGTGCAACTCCTTTTGTACTGTACTGCTGTAAAGCAATGCAACCTGGGGTCACACAATGCAAAATGCAGTGTAGAGGCCAATACAGGCTTCAAATCTTCTAGCCTTGTATGTTAGGTAATGATAGTAATGTCTCAAAATGAATGCACTAATGATTTATTGAAGTTAAAATGCTACGTGTGGCACATTTATAAATCATTCAGTAACTGTCTCTTCCCATTCATCTACATCTCCTCTTCATGACTGAAATGATAAGTGAAATAAATAAAAGGACCAGAGCTTTCACCTAAATTCACCTGGTCAGTCAATTTCATTGAAAGAGCAAGTGGTCCTAATATTTTGTACCCCCAGTCCAAGAAATCTAATACCAAGATACCCCACAGCAGTCACTCACTCACACGCACAGTGTATTGTCAACATAAATGGCACAAAGGTCCACAAGGAAGTGGGTCACTGCAGTTCTTTCCCTCCACCCCCTCTCTTTCCTTCCTGAAACTAGACTCATTTCCACCAGGAGCTTTATACTCCAAGACGTGAAGATGCCCCTCCATGCTTTTAGCCTACAGCTTTAAGATATCCCACCAGACTTATTAATAGACACAACAAACTATTTTTGGATGCCCGCCCCTAATCCTAAGCAGAATTGTGCATTTTTCTGTACAACCCGTGCATACTACAATTTCATGCTCAAATAAAGTGCAACATGGACATAAAAATATAGACCCACTTCCATAGAAAGAGGACTAATGCTGAAAGAGATGAGGAAAGATGCAGCAGGGGAGCGAGAGAGAGAGAAAAGGATGTGAGGTGGTTGAAGATTAGGATAATGAATGATGACTCCAGCATGGCTGACATTGCACTCCACAGGAACTCAAAGGCAGAGGGGAGAATAGGGAGGATGGGCGGCCCGATTTAGAGCAAGCAGCTGTTCTGCACTTGGCCTCGCCACACATCTGCCAAGTCACTATGGGCAGGGCGCCGAGGTGACTTCCCAACCTCCCTCGATCTCTCGCCCTTTCTTACACATACGTAATGTTCAAACCCCCCTCTATTAACACACTCACATTCTCTTCCCACACACCTACATCCCCCCCAAATCTCTCTCCATTGCCAAAAAGTGACGTCTGATGACATCATACTTTGGAGTCATAGCTCACCTCAAGCCTTGTTGTACAAAAATTCAGACTAGACTTTCAAAGATGATTGGGATCACATGAACTCTGCTTTTAGGTGGATTTTCAAGTCAAGGTGTACCTTAACTGAAACATAACTAGAAAGAGTGTTTACATGGAAACACAAAGTTAAAGTTCCTCATTTACACTGTACCTTATACAGGTCCAACCTTCCTTATACTTTATATAGCTGTTGCAAGTTTCAACCACATTGAGATAGAGTTGATCCTAACCCAGTGAAGAACTTTAAATTGCGCTTCAACCTGGTGGAATTCAAATTCAAAACTGAGAGTCCACTAAGTATTTCAAACTAAAACTCCAGTCCAGACATTTCAGTGGGACCTGCTTTCCAAAATACTTTAGGGGCACAGGCAATATCCTGCTGCAGTTATAAAACTTTGACTCGGGGTGAAATTGAGTCCTGACTAATAGGACTCAGGAATCATTACAGAGAGCAGTAGTAAGCGATAATGAGAAATTGAGAGGTGCAGTCCCAATTAATCCGGCCTCTCACCTGTGGGTGTAACATGTAATCACTCCTGTGGAGCTTTGGGGAGGTCAGCAGATTAAAAAGGAGTTGCCCTGAGGCTGGTCGGCCGGCCAGCCAGTTAGTCAATCAGGCACCGAGCCGCGCTGAAGGAATGACACCCACTGCCTGGCTGACTGGAATCTCAATGCACCTCTCAAGGTGACACCTGAATACCCAGACACATTCTCAAACTGTGTGGACTGTGTGCTAAAAATCAAGAAATAGGCTCCTACAATAACACCATACTAGGGATCCTTCAACATGAAAACATAACGTAAATGCTTAAGCAGTGTCAAGATGAGTGTAAATGAAGAGTTTTACCACATTTGCACACAAAATGGTTCACAAAATGCTAATATTTCTTATCTTCTACATTTTAGAGATGATGAATGCTGAACTCCAGGCAATGTTATTTTCTTTTTTTTTTTTACAAAATAGATATATGGTGTTTTGGCCATGAACTCATCAAATGTTCCTTCAAGGGTCCTACTAGTGTTTGTTTTGCTCTGTCTGCAGGTTGAGGGAAAGTTTCATTGCTTAGCTGCCAGGCTCTGTCCCACTGTAACTCACACCCCTGTCAAGACATTCGCTGTAGCAATTACTGAGATATTGAACAGCTCTCAATCACCCCTTGATTCTCACCTTCACACTGCAATCAATGTATACATTACACTGAAATTACACACATGATAATCACGTCTGCTAATCAATACACATAATAAAGTACTGGGCAGTTAAACCAGGGGCTGAAGAATAGATGATCTTTCTAAAAGGCTTGTGCACCCCCCAGTGGTACACAAAGGTATGAGACGTATTAGCAGTGCTTGGTGCACCAGGTAAAATAAAAAAAAAAAAAAAAAAGCTAGTAAACTGCAGAATATGATTTATGCCAGCGCTCCAGTGTACCAGGTCAGAATACTAGAAACAAATACTTAGATCAACTAAGGCTTTGTCTCACTTGCAGGTCTCAAGACATAAGCCAGGAGGGAAAGAGGGAGGAGAGCTGAAAGATTAGAGGGAGGTTTTACGAAGGAGCGAGGGATGATTCACAGGCTGTTGGCGGAGTGAGTTATGGTAGCAGAGTCCCGTGCAGGGGCTTTTATGAGGTACTTAGTTCCCCCTCTCCAGCAGTAAAGCTAGATCATGTATTTCTACATTGCTACGAAGCACAGTCCCCTCTCACTGCTCGTCAGACTGACCCGCATCATCAATTAGAGGATTAAAGTACTACTAGGAGGTGAAGGGGAAGGAGACGATAATAGAGTTGTTTTGATAAGATCCATTTCTGCTCGCTTGCCTCTTGCCTGCTACCCAAATTAAAGTCTTTATCAGGGATTGGGCCCAGCCTTTGCTTCGCTCCTGCTGTGCCACACTGAGTAGTTTCAGAGCTCCACAGGTCTGCTGATCTGATAATAGACATGAATGGGTTCTACATGAAATGAATATGTCATGTTGTAACAAGTGTGAAATGAGCATCTACCAAATGGTGGATTTCAGAGTCCCTAAATATGAGTCACAATACAATGTTATCATAAATACACATGGTCTGAGATCAAAGTTGATCTATTGCGACGAGGCAGCTGTAAGTTATTTGAAATAACCAAGTTGGTTTGTAGCCTTAAATGTTATCAGCTGACTAACAACCAACCTTTGCTGAATGCACTTCGCTCCATTTGCACCTCTACAGGAACAGGGAACTTAAATAATCCAAATCATATAAATATGTCAATTTCGCGACTCTCTACAGCCAATTGATACCATACAGTAGTGATTCAGCCTGTAGTCAGTTCATGAAAGCTTTTACTTTTGTTGTTCTGAACATCCAAATATGTTAAAAATGAAATGGGTAGCTCTTTCCTGGAAAATAAATCATCTGGTTTTATGATTACTGAAGCAGCAATAGCAGTTTGTTTGGAATAAGTAGAGCTGGGTAGTTAGCATGAGCAGCGATACCCACTATGACTGAACAGACATCTTCAGAAACTCAAACTTCAACAGAAAATCTAATGAAGGATAATCACTGGAGTTTTTGTCTCCCCAGACAAACAACATGAACATCTGCGTTAAGGGAGCTACATGACAACATTGGCTCACTGCAGACCAAGCACCCGGAGGCTTTCTACATGGTTGCAGGAGACTTCAACCACGTAAAACTGACGGACATTCTGCCCAGATTTAACCAGCATGTCACCATACCTACACGGGGGAACAACACTCTGGACTGTGTATATACCAACATACGCGGAGCGTACAGAGCCCTCCCTCGCCCCCACCTTGGCCTCTCCGACCACATCTCCATCCTGCTGGCACCAGCCTATCGTCCCCTGCTGAAACGGTCCAGGCCAACAAAGAGGACTGTCACTGTGTGGCCCAGTGATGCTGCCTCTGTGCTCCAGGACTGCTTCCAGTGCACAGACTGGCAGGTCTTCAGAGAGGCAGCTACACGGGAGGGAAAGGTGGACCTGGAGGAATACACTTCCTCCGTCCTCGGCTTCATCTCCAAGTGTGCTGAGGATGTTGCCTCCACCAGGACAATAACCA
>OOFE01015430.1:2500-10841 GCA_900323365.1 Monocentris japonica | reverse complement strand
CCACGTGAGCACGCCCATAAATAGAGCAGTCTGATTGGTTACGTGTGAATGTTCGCTGCCCACTCCTGACTTGAGAGTTTAGAAAACCCCGCCTTAGGTATGAAATGCAACCAACCATTGAATAAAACCATCTAGCCCGTCTTGCATCAACTGGCTGGGCATTATGCAACGTGTGACACGGGAGCGCTGAATTGTGACAACAACGACAATGTTGTAAATAGGCAGAGCTAGCTTTGTTGTTAGGACTTCGAGTCTTACCCACAAGATGCTCTAGGCCTACAGAAGATCATTCACCCGTGATAGAAGACAGGAAATATGGCATTGCTGTGAAATGTGCAGGACATAATCGGCCTCTCGCAAGCGCAGTCTGAAAGCTTATCAAAATAAAACGGATGCGTTATCGCATCCACTACAATGCACTTGTCATTTGCTTGCCTCGCTAAGGTATTGTAATGTCACTATTATTTGTAACATATTGTCCACTAGCTCGCTAATGTGAAACATATGAACCCCCGATAGTGCTTAGTCATGGACCAAAGACTAGGTAGGAGGACTTTTAGGGAGCACATCCTATTGGCCGCCAGATGATGAGCCCTTTGTGCCCAGCTCTCTAGAAAAACTACTGGCAATAGTTGATTCACTGTACTTGAACACATGACTATCTGAAAACTATGGCAGCCCAAAACAAGGTGAACTAGCAGAAACCATAAAGCTGATTTTGCTAAGAAAAAATGTGATGGTTTTCAAGCACTGACGTTTTTTTTGCTTCTTATTTAGCCTATTCTTCATGGATACTTCAGAAGCTCCTGCTCCTGGAGGGTTCGAATTGGTAAGTCATGCCATGGGATTTGACTGCTTATGTGCTGTTACTTTGGTTTTGAGCCAATGTGATAATAATTAACTTCTTGTGAACTAGCTTTTGCCCTTAAAGGTATTGAATATGACCAAGTGCCAGTCAATCTGATCAAAGATGGAGGTCAGCAGGTACAGTGGACAGATTCGTATGATCCATATCCATGTAAAAATGTAAAGCATGATATATTGTAGCAATGCACTATAGCATTCCTTGTGTTAAACAAACATGCCAAGGAATTAATTGAACCATCATGTAATAAAATATGAAATATTTGACATGGCTGTAAAAAGATGAACTGCAGGAGTCTCATGAAGGTCCTCTGTGTGCTGAAGCTTACAGACCAATACAAGGCATTAAACCCTATGCAACAAGTTCCTGCAGTTGAAATTGATGGCATCACCCTGTCTCAGTCAGTGAGTTCCCAATCTCCTCACCCATTTCGTCCAACAAAACCATTTCTATGTAGTTCACTGAATGAGTCTGCTGAAAATGTGTTATTTGCTCACGCAGCTGGCAGTGATCCAGTACGTTGAGGAGACCAGGCCAGGACCCAGGCTTCTTCCCACAGACCCAAAGAAACGTGCCCAGGTTCGGATGATATCTGACCTCATTGTCTCTGGGATACAACCTCTACAGGTGAGCACATCACAGCACAAAAACTGTCACACCAAAGCAGACTACTCAGTATTTATACTTCATAAAATTCAGACTACAACAGATTACAGAGACGGGTAGTTTTATTTCCGAAACACAAGTTCAGCTATTAAATGACCAAATTGTGCCATCACAACATTGCTAACTTCACAGTATTCACTTTCCTGATTCTGTTTCAGAACCTGTATGTGATCCAGAAAATGGGAGCAGAGAAGGTGCAGTGGGCACAGCATTTCATTGAGCGTGGTTTTCAAGGTTGGTGGATGCCAGTCTTTACAACTTGACATCCAGAATTATTCTACGTTCCTCACCATCAGGCTTTCTTCACAATATTAATCAACCTGGTGTGTTTTCCCAGCTCTAGAACCTATTCTGAAAGAAACAGCAGGGAGGTACTGCGTAGGGGATGAGGTAAGGGGACGGTAACATGGTATCAGTGTAATGTATAGCAGAGGTTCAACACTTTAATAACACATCTAATAACTGAGCGCTTACCTCTTAGATATCCATGGCTGACATCTGTCTGGTCCCACAAGTCTACAATGCAGAGAGGTATGTCATCATAGAACTTCAACATAATACCAAAATACTATTACTTTCATTTTTTACTAAAGTCAACCACATGGGGGGGGTATTCTATGGTATTCTATCTATCAAAGGAGCTATTTACTCATGGCATTTTTCACATTTAATTAATATATTTGATTCTTTGATGGTCATTTTGTTCCAAGACAAGAACATCTTGGGACTCAAGTCAAAGACACTGATATAATTTCACATCCCTAACAGGTTCAAAGTGGATATCGGGCAGTATCCAACTATCAAAAGGCTGAACCAAACCTTACTGGAGATTGAGGCTTTCAAAGTGAGCCACCCATGTTGCCAACCAGACACACCTGCTGATATGCGTGCATAGGATCATGACAGTGATGCCACTTTGTACATTCAATAAAATACTTTTGACAGTAATCTTGTTTCAATATCATTACTTTCAATTACAGGGAATCTTTTGGGTTAAAAACAATTTATTATCATCAGTATACATTTTTAGTTTCCCTTTTACCCAATCCAGGACTTCCCCTATATAGATATGTCAAAACAGCATAGTGTCTTTTAATACATACTGATCTGTGGGGAAGAAGTTAAGGACATAAACATAGTGTATGAAACATGTAGATCAGAGATCAACTCTGCAAAGTGCAAAACCCCTCATCCCATTGTTTGCAGCATACAGTATATGTGGAGGAAGGAGGGATGGTTATCAGAGATTCTCTTAAAAGGAAAAAGGAAGCAACTATAAATAAAGTCAAATTCTGTTGTCCCTCCATTGCTGGAGGCAACACCACATATCATGACTCACACATAGCATGACTTGAGTTATCCACCCTCCAGGAAAAGAAAACCGGCTGGGCTCCAGTTAACAATAATGAGGGATAACTTCAGTAGAAGGATCACTTTTATAGACAAATACACTTAAAGATGCCAGCATTTTCCTGTTACATTATCAGGTCGGTTCACAGCACCTTCACAGTTGAGCACAAAACATTGTTTTTTTTATTCCAGATAATTTCTTCTTTAAGTCTCGTCTGTCACTTCTCAGCAGGGATTTCTACTTTGCACTTGATGGTGTCGTTGTAGAAAGTTCCTAAGCAGTCGGATCCACCAAACACCAGGAGTGTGCATTGGATGTTGACACTTTGACCCTGCTTATGCTTCTCCGAGTCCGTAAGGATGGAGTTGCCCAAGTTTATTATGCTGTGTCCAGCACGAGGCCTGGAACAAAGCAGAGGAGACACCACCGAACTCCACATACTAGTGTCTGAGGAGAAACCAAGGCAGGAGTTTTTATTGTACAAAACATTAGAGACGTACAACAAACAAGGCGACTCAGAAAATATCTATGATTTTATGATAATACCAAACACCGAGGATATCAAACCATAACAATTAGCATCACTTTAATTCTTTTTCAGTCAATATGCACATAGATGGAAGTGGCACAAATGGCAGACAGGGTAAAGGCAACAGTACTCACCAACATTGAAGATATGTACATCCTGCAAGGCTCCGATTGCACTGCAGCCTCCACTGACTAACATCCTGTTGCCGGACACTGGGAGCGCTGCATGGAACCTGTCCAGATACAGGGATGGAGGAGGTTTATCAACTCTAAAATGATTGATCTAAAACCAGTCGACAAGAATATAAATCAGAATGCAACCCCTCACTTATATTGATTACTCTCTGTGTTCAGCAATAAATATGAAATCAACAACCGATGTAGAAAGATGGCATCATTTGTCACAACACTGATATTTTGAGTTTTAAGACACATTTAATTCAAGTATATCAGTCTGCCCTAGATACCAAAAATAGCTAAAACAGATGGGCATAGCAATAGCATTTTTTAAGGTTGAACAGTTGTATACTCACCCCCGAGGCAGTGGTGGCATGTTCTCACATTTCACAGCAGTGTACTCCATGAATCCTTCTCTCAATAAAGGAAAATGACATTTTAGTGCAAAGGTGAAGCAGGCTGAAATCCAAAAGATCACCTAATGCAGCCAAAGAAACTCCACCTTACCAAGATCAAGAATATGGAGGTTGTTAAGATAGGTTGCAGTCTTCCGGCCACCAAATATTATCAACTTGTCTGAGAGTAGTGTGGTCGAGTGCCTGCTTAATGGAATTAATGCTCAGTCAAGAGTTCATTTAACAGAACTACCTGGGTAACAGCAAATATATTGTAATAGTGTTGTTCCGGGATAGAATCAATAGCACACTGACCCAAACCGGGGCAGGGGTCTGTCCCCCTCCACAATGGGCTGGTACCAGAGTTCGAACTCTGGGTTGAAAATGTACAGAACATTACTGCAGGCTTTATCCCCAGGATGACGGCTTGGCTGAACTCCGCCAAAGATAAAAAGCTCTTTCTTGTAAAAGGCTGCTGAGTGATATGCCAACGTTGGAACATTTCCTCTTGCCTTAAGGGGTATATCCACATAAAAAAATGTTTTCAAACCAAGTATTTCCTATTTAGTAATTGAAAACAAAGAGAAGTAAAATGTGTGTATAACTTGTAACAAACCCACAGTGACAAGCTTCCACTTCCAGGTCAGAGTGTTAAGAATGTACAGCTCACTGTAGCGCTGACCCTCCCTCAGGCCACCATACACAAAGACTGCCTTAGAGTCAGGGTCATAGGTGGCAGAGTGGCCGCGGGCACAAGGTGGTATGGGTCCAGAGGTAGAGGAGTTCATAGGGAACCAGAAGTCATTGTCTGAGGAGAATTCAAAAAGCTATGTGACTGAATGTATAAAAGAAAAAGAAAAAATGGAAATAGATGGAAATACATTCAGTGGACAATGTGCATATATTTGAGAGCTTCCTTGTTTGCCTTTATTACTTTTTGGACCCTTGCTTTGGGGCAAAGCACTTTAATGTCAGGGGTGTTCAGAAACTGGCATCTCTTGGAAGCACCTAATGGGAATGATGATTGATGTCATCCAGGGAGCAGACATGCTTTGTGAACATGGTCCATTGGACAATATATGTCCAGCTAGGGCCCGAACTAGAGATAAAATGAGAAAATTGACTGACCTAACTCAAGCTTCCACAGGGAGTCCTTGCAGTGGTTTTGATCTGTTGTTTCCCCTCCAATCAGAATGGCTGTATCAGGGTCACTCAAACACATGGTGTGGCTCCAGCGCTTCGATGGGCACACTGAAAGTCAATCAACATTCATGAATTGGCCATGACCGCAGCGGGTGCAGTGTTTTCAGAAACAATGTGGTTCTCTTTCTGACCCGCTCTGCATTCATTCTTTATCTGTGCAGTCTTATCTTCTTGACTGTTCATCCTTGACACCATCAATTTCTTGGGGCTTGAAGCTTGGTCCACGTCCTCATTAAGACTGTCCATATCCTCAGAACTCCATGTGAGGTGGCCTCTATTGCAAATAACTGTCCGCCTGGGTGTCTTGTCCTTTAAATGGACAAAGGACAACATCATACAATCAGTTCTTCACCCCACATACCAACAATAATACTAAGATTCTTTAGCGTGACTCTTACCGTAGGCCAAACAGGGGGTTTATTTCCCAACGTGGAGTCATGGGTTTCAGCCTTCTCAGTTTGGAGCTCAGCATAGCAAACACTATCTCCCAAGTGTGAGGAGTTGGGTGTTCTCTACAAGGAATGACATTCACCATAAAAATAGAAATTAAGAGTATTCATGACATGTTTGCACTGGCCTTGCAACAATATTGCAGATTCCTGCAGATCAACTTTAACCCTAGTTAAAATCCTCACCTTTTCACTTCCAGCACTTTGGTGTAATGTGTGGGAGAGATCAGTGGCAACGTGCTGCTCTGGGAACAGACGTTTCCTTTGCACTAGTGGAGTACTGCTGATGAAACTGGCTTTATCCTGTGGCTGGTCACAAATCATTGCACGAAACAAAACTGTGAAACAGTTGCCATGGAAGAGCCCCATGCAACCTAAATATTTGTATTTGCAGAATAGTTAAACCACTTTTTTAGGCTGACATAAAAACAGCCAATTCAAATGTCTAGATAACAGTAGGAATGGTCTTAAGGGCAAAAACAAAAAGTAATGCTTTTCTGAAAATATAATTGATGTTTGCCATAATATAGTGATCCCCGCCTGGAGGTCACAGTTTTCTCACTACATCACCGTTTTTAATAGGAAAAACCCAAACCTCTCCACAAACTGTGAGCAAAATCTTGCCATAAACTCCTCTCCTTCCCTTCTCTGCTGCCACTGTGATAATGTCAGCGCTCCAGTCGCCCTCCCAGGTAAGACACCTGTATTCAAAGTATACAACTCAGACGTGCGTTTATTTTGACAGCGGCGTGACAGCTGACACCCAGACATACCTTGTGTGAGATGACAGAGTCCCAATCCTCTGGGCCTTTACCTCTTCACTGACCACAACCTCGACCGAGATGGTTGTCTCACTACATTTCCATTCTCCAAGACCAAAGATTATCAACTGTTTGGGTAGAGGCAGTGGGAGGTGGACTTGAAAGCACCTTCGGTTGGATTTGCTGCGGGGATCGGAGGACATGTTTCAATGGGTGTGTTACAGTGGGAAAGTCTCGTGATGTGTGGGGTTGCAATATATACCTAATGAACTGACGGGGAGCATCACGTAGGGACCAAAGGACATAAAAATTCAACCTGCCCATGTTGTTTCAGGGTGATAGACGACAGTACTTAGCACGACTCTACCGATCACTAACTCCCAACAGTTGTGTGCGTGCCAACGTGGGTTTTGATTGGATGCGTCGCGTTTGACGCTGTCGTGAAATACCTGAAAAACGCGCACCTGTGACCAATGCTCCAGAATCACCACTGATACCAGTACGTTTGAGTGTATATAAAGCTTGTATAGAAGATTTGTGCTGTCTCTTCATAACAATGCGGCGTTATTGCCATGTTATAAAAGCAAAATGCCGCACGCGGCTATGCTTTGCTTGGATCACGGTGAAGCACGACCTCGCATGGATTTTTGCTTAATGGCTAAACGACCTATACTTTACTAGGGTATCTGAGAGCAGCTGGAGGTGTGGAATCCATCAGCTGTAATTTATTTAACCACAGGATGTCACTATTCACTCTGAGACATTTGTTTCTATGGAAAGATAAAAGTTAAACATCCTAAAAGTATCAAAAGGTTGAATACATCCACATATCTCCTAGTATCCAAACATTTTAAAGTTAGAGCAGAGTCTCTAGCTAAAAGTATGCTGTAGTTGGAGCCCAGTGTTTTGGAGAGAATCATAAAGAAACCAGCCTAAATGTGTTAACTAAATAGGCACATCATGTACGACTATCAGTAACACTAGATGCAATTCTGGGCTCTCTGGCCTTTGGGGAGAGCTAAAAATGAAACCTGGTTTCATCACCACCTTGGTAACAATTACATCAATACCCTAATGTCACAGCTTAATGGAAACACTTGGGACCATCCTCAAACACTTTCTAATCCTGGATCAGTGATGGGACTGCTACCAAATGACGGAGTCTCAGATGAAAGGGACAAATTGTGTTGAGACTCTGCGCACCAATAGTCTTAATGAGATCTCCAACGTGAATCATGTTGTACTGTTCACCTGCTGTACAACAGTTTCTATACTATCATCTACCTATCTTCACAGCGACCATGAAATGAATACAAATACTGAATTAATCTACACAGTAACACATGGAAAACTAGACAATATTCTCTTTATTGTGGAATACAAATTTCAGGAACACATTTTAAGTACAGTACAGCAAACATGGGACGCTTTACTTCCGCTTTACTTATATTGTATACAGCATTAGCAGCAAAATCTGTGAAATCTTTGGGAACATGCACACCACAAGTGAATGAGGTAAATGCATTAATGTTAGAACCGGTCGGATGGAAAAGGGATATTCAATACAATAAAATTTTATGTGTTACAAAACTATTCCCAACAGACAGGATACACAAAAACAATTACACAGTGACCTGAATTTACACAGACCTGTGCACAAAAACACATTTAGATCAAATAATAAGATTGGCATAACAGCCTCCTGTGGTTGACCTCTGAGATCAACTCCCAACCAATGTAAATATTGAATCAATATTACATAATAAGAGCTTTATGTGATAAGGGATGGCTTTTACTTGTGTCATAAAAAACACACTGTTAACTGCTCTGGATGACTGTTACCACTTGGTTCAGTACATTCAATATTCTTACAAACCTTTAACTTGCATGTTCCAATAACACACCACAACATTGGACTCGCTGTGTACAGTATTTGTATCAGATGA
>OOFE01015429.1:0-11441 GCA_900323365.1 Monocentris japonica | reverse complement strand
AGAAACTGTTTTTGTAGCGTTAGGTTTTGGTCCTGATAGACTGCAGCCTCCTGCCAGAGGGGAGTGTTTGAAAGAGTTTGTATCCGGGGTGGGAGGGGTCGGTCGCAATCTTCCCTGCACGTCTCAGAGTCCTGGAGGCGTACAGGCGTTTCTGCCTCTAGTGCAGCTCTACCTCCAAGAAACATTTATATAGCTAAATGTCCCACCTGCAGTACAAAAATGACAAATTAATAAATTATCGTTTTGTTGTTGTCTTTTGACAGTTCCACTGTGCCCAGCAGCTCACTGGCTGGTGCCTTCACCACATCTGCACTAATTATAACAGTGTGTGCCGAAAGTTTCCCCGAGACATGAAGGCCAAGTCTACAGGTAAACCACCAGCAAAAACAATGTACAAGTGACCCAGTAATGCCCCTTCATTCATACTGAACACTAGCTTGATATACAGTATGACAATGAAGCAGCCTGGGGGCTACATGCAGCTCATGAAAGACTTGTGTGTGGGTCCTTGGGAACATCCCAGCATGAAACAAAAACTTCTTTTAAGAGGCTTTCAAGGAAGTAGGTCAGATTAAATTTAATCTGTAAAAGCAGATTAAGCTCACTGTAACGCCATTCCCACCAAAAAAAGAGTTCTCTTTCCTTTTAAGTAGTTAAGAGGCAAAAGGCATTATTGCATTATTTAATCAGGTTATGGGAGCTGCTCTACCTCCTCTGTCTTCTTGCTAGCAACGACAAGCCACAACAGCAAACATCTAAAGGTTGATGATCTAAAATGACAGTTGTGTCAACTGGTTCTTGGCTATACCTGCAGTATGCGATTCAAACACCCAAGCTACAGCATATGCATGCAATGTTGCAAAATCAGTGTATACAATTACACACAAATGCTGATATTATGTTTAGTGTTTTACATAATGGGAATTGAGAATTTGCTTTTTGACTAAAAACAGGATTTTAAAGTGTCTTTGTGTAGGATTTCCTTTGTAATGTATTGCTAGCAAAATAGTTATTATAGTGAATAAACGCAAACAACAGTTACAATCAGTATCTTCCATTAATTGATGTGCTTTCAGTCATGACCAGTGCAAATAACAATGTGAGGAATTACCCCATTTAACACTGAAAGCACTTCATATACAGTATGGCTAGTGTGGCTGTGACGGTCACATGTGAAAATCGTACACACACAGTATTCAACTTTCTAAAGCTGTTTACTCTCTTGCAGAGAACCAGGACTACTTTGAGAAACACCGCTGGCCACCCGTGTGGTATCTGAAGGAGGATGACCACTACCAAAGAGCACGCAAGGAGCGCGACAAGGAGGACTACCTGTACCAGAGACGACAATGTAAACGCAAGTGGCTCTTCTGGAACCTTCCCTCTTCCCCTTCCTCAAACTCTCCTTCTGGTTCATCTGCTGTCATCTGATGGCATGGTAAGGCCAGGTCCATCCTCAAGATCAGTGTGGATGCTAGTGGCAAATAATAGTAGAGTAGAAGATAAGCACTGCTGGCTAGATAAGCCCAAATATTCAGGCCCACAATTCCTCCTTCTGTTTGTTTGCCTCTGCAGTCAAACTGTACTCTTGTAGGTTTGCAAGGTTAGCTCAATCTGGCAGCGAAAGTAATGAGCTTTGTTTTTTTAATGTTGGCATACTATGTCCATTGCTATGTAAGGACTGTGAGACTCAGACCTCAGTGACATGAACCTTACTGACAAATGGCACGTACAACTCATCATACTGATTGCTATGTTCCACCAAAATGAGGCCTGAGTTAAGTTTGTAAAAAAAACAAGGGGGCTCTGCTGGCACAGAACTTTCATCCTATGATCATATGTACCATTGATTAACCTGAACTTACAACCAAGTGCTGCTTATCAGCTGCAATGACCAGCAATTCAACACAGAACTCAAGTCTCAGAGATATAATAACACTTTGCCCTTAAGTGTTTGTACAATCTACCAAACTACTCGTACAGTATGATCTGCTCAACAGGAAATATGAATAAAACCTCCCAGGAATCACTGATTGAAGTCATACACAGTAAGACAACCCCACCGGTTATATCTCTCTTATACAGTTTAAATCTCTGTAGGTGTAAATGAACACACTGGCAGGTTTGACTCTGTTCTATTTTGTACAGTCATTCTATTTTTGGATATTTGTGTACAGCCTGCACAGCTAATGATGATGTGAGTCTGGATACATTCACCATTAATGTATTGTGGTCTCGTGATTTGTGGCCTCTTGTCACAAAAGGGCTTTAGTTTACATGAATGCATTCAGTGTCCTATGAAATAACACAAGAGATCCCAAATCATGGAAGATATCTGTATTTTCAGTAAAAATGCCAGCGAGAACAAACCAGTTCACTATTATTTAATGTATATGTATTTACTTGATGAGTCTTGTCATCATGTATCCTGAGTCATTCAGTTTTACATCGAATGTTTCCATCAGCTTGATCACTGTCATCCTGAAAAGCGTTCAGGCATCTGATGCATTTCAGAACCAATAGCCAAATGCCTGGAGTGACCACATGTACTTTGCCATCCCTCTGTGATGGTATGCTTGGCTTATCTGTCATTGGTGGTGATTTGTCTTAGTTGATCAAAAGATGCCCCATGAGGGTTGACTGTTTAAGACATGCAGGAGGCTTCCTTGTGCCTGGGTGATCTCATATATCTTCTTCTACACATCTCTAGCACTTTCTGGACTCTTCTCCACAGAGACCCACAAGCACCTCCAGCATCCTGGTGAAAGGCACTAAGGACAGTACAGTGTCCTGACCACATGCTGCAGCAAATTTGAATGGGACTAGAGAAGCCGTAGGGTCGTGATATTTAAAAGGTTTCAAGAAAAGTTACGAAGAGGTTTAGATCAAATCATTTGACTTTTTTCTATATTTGTTTTGCACATTTCACAGAATATGCTGAAAATGTTTCCGTCATTGTACTTGATTGAAAGATGCCCTACAGCATTGTTCGGATTTATTAGCATGGTGCTCATTGAATATGGATAGAATTTTAACTTGTATATCAGAGATGAACTGCATCCTTCTCTAATGTGCATTTACCCTAATATTGTGCACTGCAGGAAGCGAGCAGACTAGTACGGTATTACTCAGTAATACATATACTGAACATAGACTTGACTTATCCCACTTGCGATTAGTTACCGTGCAGCTACATAAGCTTGTCAGAAATAACTGAATATTCATCGTGGCTTTGCTATTAGCTCATACTTTAATAGATGCTGGTGCTGGCCTCCAGTTACATCAACTATATAGTATACATCACAGGCAGTTCAAATGAACATCTGGCTGAGAGTAAAATAGGAATACAGTGCAAAGCAGTCACGTTTGTAGGTCTTTATTGTACACCGATAACACATATGTTGACATGCATTGTTTGTCTAGAAAAGGTAAATATTGATTGCACCACTTGCATTTGCAACATATGTTAAAGAAAGAATTGCTTCAATCCTGCATATGATTGGTTTGGCTTGGAAGTCTCTTCCATAGTTTTTGATTAGATGGGTTTATAAAGCCCTACAAGGAACTTTTAAATTATTAAGAGCTTTGAATCAACTCAGTGACAAAACCAACTACTTATTGCCTGTATTAAGTCCTGACCTAATAAATAGATTGCATGAACAAGGCTTACCTAATAGATAGTTTATTTATCATAATTTAAGGTGTAAGATATAGATGAGAAGTGGTGGTGCTGGTGCTCTAAGCAGTAGCTTTACATTTGTTCTCAATGAGTTTAATCTCTCCTACTGTTGCTAATTAAACATGGGTACTATCTTTTTCAATATCTTGTAAATTGCTCAAATCTTTTGGCATACATATCCAAATAATAAGCAGTGATGAACCTCTCCAAGCACTGCACTCTTTTAGAGTCAGCTTTATCCTATTTGTGAATGTTTCATTTTATTAGACCAATTGTATCATGTCCAATTTTCAGTTTATTGTAAAATGTTTTAACTGCAGGAGGCACTGTGTTGTTCTAATGGCTTAATTTGCCTCTGCGGTGTGATTGATCCATTTAATCTATTTACATAGATATGAATTTCATTCCTCAGTGCATTTCATTTCTCAATGAACCTTCTTCTGCTGATGTTCTGCATCAAAGAAGACACCTCATGCCTTAATGTACAGTATAGTGTGTGGTACTGAATGTAAATAATGTTATTGTGGTTACTAGTTTGTGTGCTCAAGATGTGTTAAGTTACCATGGTACTGTAGGTTGTATGTGCATATGTATGTGTACATATTACACAGTCTGGATGTAAAATAATTGTGTGTGATTTGGGGAGTGCAATGAGAGTGTGCTTTTAACACTGCTTAGGTTTCATGTTCTTTCAACGCCATGAATGCAAAGCTGAATAATGACTCTCACCTTCAAGACAATACTAGACTAACATAATGACAAACTATCAATTTGTGACATTTGCCATTAAATGAATGCAGGGAATTCAATTTTGTTTCATCATTCTAAAATTTGATTTATAATAATGAGCACTGATTTTGAAGTCAATATCATAACAAAATGCTGATTTGATGTGGCCATTAGAAGTAGAATTATGACTCAAATGTAAATAAAAATGATATTATGACTTGCGATTCAAATAAAGTATAGCACTTGATGCTGGCTCTTGCATAGTTTAACATAGATACCGTACTATGCATACAGAAATGTCTGACTTTGAAACCACTTGCACTGCTTTGTAGCACCACTTGGTTCTCTTCAGATTGTATTAGAGGGTATAGCAACACAGCTCAATAGATAAGCAGACAACATCAGGTAAAAAGATTAGATCATAAAATAGAGCAGTTGTCATTGAGGCCCTTTTCCATATGTTTGGGTGCTAATATCACCGCTGCAGAGAAGCACAAACCAAAGGGAGCTTAAGCAGCACCAGGAATAAGAATATATGCTGCACAATCACAATTGCATAGTTTAAGAGGCCTTGTTCTGAAATGGTTGATTTAAAAAAAAAAACAAAAAAAAAAAAAACAACAACAACTTGAATGTCTTCTCAGTGTCCAAAGCCTGGTTGACATTTTCCCTAGTCATCAGGTATTTTTGGTTGTTCTGAAGAGTCGTTTCTATTGTTTAGGAGCTGTAAATCTGGAATTCTGTAGCATGTGTTCTTGAAAAAATGTGTAAATAATGTTTACTAAATTAAAAAAAAAAGAGCAAAATGTGCACCCGTGTGTCCCTGTCAACTCTTCTTTGATGCCTTTTTTAGTCTCATGAAACTTCTCCAGCAGTCCTACGTCAGTACTGCGCAGCGGCAGCAGCACGCGCCCGAACAACAAGACGCACCAACGAGAACAACTTTGGCGATCTGATCGATGGTAAACGTTCATACGATATACCTTAATGTTAATGAGGACTGTTGCACTTTGCAGATGTTTTACTCGGTGTTTAAGTCAGTCAATAATTCCACTCTGAAAAAAATCTTGAATCGAGTGTCATTTTCCTGATTCTAGTGGGGTGTCCTGCTTTATTCTGCTTTGTTTGAAGATATTGACATAAGTTTCCAGAACATTCGTGAAACAAGTGAAAACGATGGAAACAAACTGTCTTGGAAACGAGAAATTATCAAACCTCAGTCGCAGAATTTTATTTTATTTTATTATTAAGATTCTAAGACTTAATATGGGACTAAATACCTTGTTTGCAGTGTACCGTTCGTCTTTGCCACTTGGTGTCAGTGTCGGCGTTGCATTGGACAAAGATTCAAACGTTAGTCACAATAATGGTGTTAAAGTAAAGTAACCTTTCGTGTCTGACCTAACGCTGGTGATGTGGCACAAGTTGACTCGCCCAACAGGTTTAGGTTGGGTCAGGTGTGGTGCCATATCCTTTGTAACTTAGTGGCGGTCCTCAGCTCTGATTGGCTGAGTCACATTGGAAACAGTTGTAAAAAAAATACCCAATAAATGCACACTTTGACCGAATAACAGTTAACTTAAATATTAATGCGCGTAACGAAAATCACCTGCACTTGCGCCTAGCATCAAGATGGTCATCTACTATTCAAGAAGTATTACATAGTTTTTGGAAGAAGAACACCCAGCTTATATTGATATTTAATTGCCATTAAGAATGAAGACTTATTATCAGCGTTAATGCACCTACCGGTCCTACCGGTCACTTAGCAACCACGCTGTTTATCTACTGTTAAAGAACTATATTGCTTGGCGGAAGAATGACATTTAATTAACACTGATTTTAAAAAAACAACCCCATGGTTCATGGACATTTCTGTCCTTTTAAAATTCCAGTTGTGTGTTAAATCATTGTTTCATTGCACACTACTGCTTTGCAGGCTGTGCCAGGGCCTCTTCTGGTATTATCTGTTGCTGCCTGTGTTTTGGGGCTTTGCCATGTGGAAGGAACAGCAGACACCCCAACACTGAGTCCTCTGGATGCCTCTTTCTGCCAGTAAGTAGACCATGATGTCTTACAAGATGTGCCATAATAGCTTAGAGGAATGCAGGTGAACAGGAAAGCATGCAAAAAGAAACCTGGCAAGGACACAAGAATTTGTTTTTTTGACTGGAAGCGTCCTTTGCTCATCTCTAAATTGCCCCAAATAATCCATCACTCCTTTACTGTGAGATAGAAACCCTTTTAAACCTGTAGCCTATAATGTTAGCTTCAGTTTTCAAGCCTGTTCCCTTTGCTTTTAGTGCAATACAGTAGGATTTGTCTTGAGTTGAAGTGAAGTTCATCTTTTCATCCTCAATCCTCTCTTCATTTCAGCGAGGGGCTAGAAGTTATCTATCCACAGGTGGAAGTCAACAAGTGCCTTATAATATCAAAGGACCTGAAACTCAGAGAAAAGATCAGCAAAGTGTGGGACTCCCCACACATTCACTTCTCTGGAGCAGATAAGGTAAGAGGTGTGTGTGTGTTTAAGTGCACAGGTCTAATTATCGTGATGAATGATAAAATGGTAAATGAGTCTGACTGTATTTACACAAATCAAAATGATAATGTTTTTGGAGGATAGCTATTTCAGTGTAAATTCACAAGTAGTTTCACCAGCTACATTTTCAGGGTTTCCCCAGTGAGATTTGTGTCTGTGCGTGTGTTTGTGTTTCTGTCTGTGGGAGATATTTGGCGCACACATATTGTGTACCACTACTTAAAACAGTAGGGTACATGCTTATTTTAAACACTAGAGAGCAGTAATACATAAAATAAGCCACATTTTCACACCAAAGACAGAGTTGGACTTTTAGTGGTTTCAGTTATACAAAAACAAGCTGTTAACAAAATGTTCACGAAGTCAGTAATCATGAAATTCCATTGTAACAAAATTGTAAGTTCCAATCTGTTTCCCAGTTTTTCTTCTATTACAGTGCCTGTATTACCTGCCCTGATATATTAATGTGGCCTTTGTTACCAGAGGGTGGTGCAAGCACCTCATACTTAAAAGCCGTTAAAAGAATAACTGTGTTTAGCCAAGGTAATGTTGAATCTAGACTTACAATTTATACTTTTCAGAATGTCGAGTCTTATATCAAAATAACAAATTGTAGGCAATACAATGTAATTGGCTTGCTTAATTCAGTGCCTAATGATAGCTCAGCATTGCTAATGTTCTAATCTTCATTTAATATGAGTGAAGCTACAGAACAATAAGAGATGCATCTCCATCCTCAGAAGTCATGCAATTATTAGAATGAATTGCAGCACACAGCATACAAAGCTGTGCATGCTTAAGAGGAAAAGCCTTTGCCCCAATGTCCTGTAATTGTAACGACTTGAGATTCAGAATAAAACAACATATGTGAATCATTTTAAAACAAAAGAGGCAAAATAAAAATGTACTAATTGTAATTAATTAATTAAAGGATAAACATTGTCTGGACGCCACAGTAATTCTTCAAAACTACTTGAGCTTTGAGTGTGAACCTTCAAATTCTAAACATATTCATAATACGCTTCTCTTAACTTTAATTGAAAAATAGATTAATTACAGTGTTTTTTGTTGGTGAGAAAATACAGGCAATTCAAAATGTGACATAAGCACGACAGCCCTTGATGTCTACCATATAAACACGGAAAAGGAAGACAGAGTTGGAAAATGGTCTACCATTATATAAAGTAAAGGTAACGTGTCATGAACTATATTAATCTTACAATAACTTAAAATGGCCGTACTGTGTATAAAATGATTACAGAGATGCATTCAAATGATGAGTGTATTATTTTTCTGTTGCTGAGCGACAGATTGAGAGTCAGTTCTCACTCCAGAAAACTCCTGCTGAAGTTGACCATGGAACTACACCAACCTATACCAAATCCTATATCTGTAAATTGAAAACTTAAATTGAAAGCCACCTCGATTTAGGAGGTAGTCTATGAATTCCAGAGCTAAGCAGTCTAGCTTGAGCATGATCTATTGCCCTTCTCTTGCCCAAACTCTATTTGATGTATGGTCGTATTATCTATAATGCTGTCTTACATGATTCTCTTCTATTGCCAGAATCGGTGTCAGACAGCAAAACAGATTACATGTTAGATTAAATCAATACAAACTTTATTTACTGGGATTTGAAATGTAATTCTCCTTTTCTCCTGACACTTAAGCAAAGTGCACACTAGTGAAGGCTTAGGCACAGTTTCCTGCCTGTGGGTCTGTGGTAGGTCTGCTACTCCACCACGCTTCTGTCAGCGTGTCATTCTGCCAGCAGTGCTGCTATTCTCTGCTGCTCAACCGTTGTACTCGGTAGCCGAGCTACAGAATAGTGGTCACTCAGTCTCAAATCCACCCACTGTGACACCCACTTCATTACTGGGATGGGATGGAAGCCTGCTGAGTAATTGTTATGGAGCGCAATGGGCAGTAGTCCAGTAAACCCGCCTCTAAATGGGCGCTTATGACCAAAAACAAAAGCAAAGGGCCACAGAAACTGCAGATTTTCTGATCCAAACTTCACAGTAATGATTCACCACGTGACTTGAGCTTACAACATTACCAAATTGGCATGTGCGTTACTGCAGCCCATTTTGCTAATCCTAATAACACTGTAAAGCTTCAAAAGTATTGACGATGAAGCGTACTGAGTGAGATACTTTTTGGCTGATGATAATGTAGCAACATGACTTGGTTGCAGGTGGCATTAGATAAAGAAATGTCCTGCTGTTAATAATGCATGTTGCTAGTGTGAAGTGTTAATGAAGGCTGGAAGTGGAACAGACCTGACCGTGACATGTTCAGTAATCAATGCAGCCAGTTGGAGCTCCAGAGTGCAGAAGGTCACCATGAAAGTTTCCAAGTGTGCTTTCTTTTCAGTATATATACTTAACCCCTTAACACTGTGAAGCTTAACAACAGAATATGAAATAGCGGTGCGCTGATGTCCTTTCACAGAGGCTCTTAACCAGGTGATGGCAATTATTAGTCCCTCACCATGCTGTAGAATGGATCTAATAAGAAAATCTAAATAAAACTCTAGCGAGTCCTTTTACTTTCTGAAGCTGGATTTTCCACCTCTGCGAAAGAGAGTGGTTTGAAATACTGCAATTGTACAATATAATGAACAAAAGAATTGCACCCAAGAATAAACATAAGTCCAATTACAAGTTTGTTTAAACACCAAGTAACACCAGTGAAATTCTCTTAAATGCCAAATGAAAAAGTGTTAAGCCAATACATAGTTACAAATCATGACTATCATTTCCTCAAATGAGAGACAATATCATCTTATATGTGTGAGGTACCTTTTCTTGACTGTCCTAGTCCTAATATCCAAAAATCATGTAGCCCAGTGGCCATGTGATTAGTGTCTTCCCAGAGATTGAGGCCATATTTACACCAGTAAAACGTGATGCTTTCCGTTCGCTTTAGTCTCCAACCTCAATGCGTTGTCTTTGCAGGAAGCAGAAGCATATGTTGACTCTAGTGTAACTTATTGTTTAGTGGTCTGCTTGTCTGACTGACATACATACCAAAGCAAGAAAACAATGAGCCAAAAAAATATTTTACCTCAGGAGTTGAGACCAAGTTTAGGAAAGTAGTTTTCACCTGTGATTTTTATAATTTTGACACATAAATTGATATTTGTGAATGATATTTTCAACAGTCAATGCAGTGTTGTTCCATGTTCTTCCTGGTTTTCCAAACCCAGTCTCAAGTGTCTTTGAAAAGAGAAGATTTTCTTTTAATATTAATAGACAGAAGGTGGTGGTAGACCAAAGCTGTAATAGGAACCAGCTTATTCTTGTTTTCACAAGATAAGAAATGTCTTTATTTAGAGGTGTTTATGAAGCCAAGCCCTAGTTCCTAGTTAAATCATATCCACCAATCATTTTCTTAGCACTCAACATCAAAAAGTTTCCCTTGGGATAAAATTCTGCTGCCTATACAAAAGACATATCTGCACATTATGGTTGATCATTCATCGCTGAGTACAGATGTAGAGGAGCAAAACTTTTATCTCTGCTTTTATAAAAAGGAGTTCTGAATTTCTAAAGGGTGTCTCCACGCCTTATCCTGTTTAACATCTTCACTCTTGAGTGTTTCAATTCAACATTAATATCTGTCAAAATACTCCCAGGAAGTTGCATTCAATTGAGCTTGGGTCTATTGTGTCCCTTTGGAGACCCGGCAAACTTGGCCAGAGGACAAGAAACTTTTCAGATAATGTTTTGCCTGGAGACAATGATAAGAGAATAGTGAAAATTAGGAAGACTCCAAAAATAACCAACCCTGTGTCTGAAGTGAAACAGTTTAAAAAGCCGGTATACACCGATCAGCCATAACATTAAAACCACCTGCCTAATATTGTGAAGGTCCCCTTTGTGTCTCCAAAGCAGCTCTGGCCCGTCGAGGCATGGACTCCACCTCTGAAGGTGTCCTGTGGTATCTGGCACCAAGACATTAGCAGCAGATCCTTGTCCTGTAAGTTGCGAGGTGGGGCCTCCATGGATCGGACTTGTTTTTCCAGCACATCCCACAGATGCTCAATCGGATTGAGATCTGGGGAATTTGGAGGCCAAGTCAACACCTTGAACTCTTTGTCATGTTCCTCAAACCATTCCTGAACAATTTTTGCAGTGTGGCAGGGCGCATTATCCTGCTGAAAGAGGCCACTGCCATCAGGGAATACCGTTGCCATGAAGGGGTGTACTTGGTCTGCAACAATGTTTAGGTAGGTGGTACGTGTCAAAGTAACATCCACATGAATGCCAAGACCCAAGGTCTCCCAGCAGAACATTGCCCAGAGCATCACCCTGCCTCCACCGGCTTGCCTTCTTCCCATAGTGCATCCTGGTGCCATCTCTTCCCCAGGTAAACGATGCACATTCACCCGGCTGTCCACATGATGTAAAAGAAAACGTGATTCATCAGACCAGGCCACCTTCTTCCATTGCTCCATGGTCCAGTTCTGATGCTCACATGCCCATT
>OOFE01015427.1:0-28966 GCA_900323365.1 Monocentris japonica | reverse complement strand
GTAATGATCCTCTTTTTGCATGATCTTCTCTCACTTCCTTTTTTTGATCCAACTCACTGGTTGTGGCCTGGAGTGAATGTACTCCCCAAACCCTACTAGCTCTCTCAGTTGTAAGAATGAAGAAGAGTTGTCTTGCTCTGCCTGCTGACAGATAGCTGTCATGGCTTGAATTTTGAGGCTCTTCTTCCATCCAGGCTTTCATTGCCACAGTGTTGGATGGCTTTCTGGTTTGACTTCTGAGGTCACCCTCAATAGCTCACTGCTCTCCGAGGACGTACACCTTATGTTTTGTTGACAAGAGTAGCTAACTAACAAACCTGAGTCTTGGCTTGTCCTTGGTAGACTTTGATACAGCAAGAACACTTGTTTCATCATCTTGTTTCCTGTATTCACTTGTTCTCTTTCAGATCCCCCTTTCCCAACATTGCCTTGATTCACTCCTCAAAGTGATTCAAAGCATATTAATTGTTGTGTGGTTAGTTTCATTTCTTGTACATCCGATTCGTCTAACTTGGTTTGAGATGAACAAGTGGGAAAAAAAAAAAAAAATCACTAGAGAATTTTTATGTCCCTTCCCCTATTGACCATAAAGTTACATGAGAAAAGGTTAGGTCTATATATGTGCCACATTCTCCACATTATTTAGTTTTGCTAGATGGCTCCCTTGTGTTCAGTCTGTTACAAAAATGTCTCTATTTTTGTATCAGACAGCCCACCTCATCTATGAGGGTGAGCTGTGCTTTAAAATCTGTTGACTTGTGTGCACCCCGTCAGGAGTCGCTCGCGGAGGTGGAGGAGAAGTATAAGAAAGCCATGGTATCAAACGCACAGCTGGACAACGACAAAGCCAACCTCATCTACCAGGTGGATACACTCAAGGACGTCATAGAGGAGATGGAGGAGCAAATGGCAGAGATGAAGAGGGAAGTGGAAGAAAAGTCAAAGGTGAAATATGAATCAATAAGGATAAGGGGCATTCTGAAGCCTATAACCATGTTTGAAATCAATTTCATGTTGTAAACCTGCAAAATGTTTGCATGGAATTGGTTAAGTGTTGTGCCTCATAGGTTCCACCTCTTTGCTTTCAGGAACTAGAAAGACAAAAGCACACGTGTAATGTCCTGCAGCACAAACAAGAGGAGCTGAAAGAGGGAATCCGCCAGAGAGATGAGCTTATAGAGGTATGGCTGCCCCTGCACCAGGAAAACAAATTGGTTCTGGCCACATGATGACATCACAGCTCTATTCTGTCAACACCTTCAAAGGTGTTGGTGCCGCTGTGCAGGCTGCAGAGGACTCTGCTCTGCAGTAACTTGATAAGGATTGATTGGCACTGGCCTGTCCTGAGGTCCTCTCACTGTCTACTGCCCAACTCTGTCTCCCTGACATTTGGCTCTCTGTTTCATTGTCTTATCTGCTTGTCAGCACTTTTATTCTCTCTCCAATTTCAGACATTGTCTCCTTAAATCAGTCTCCCCTCAGCTTTAACTTGTACAATTACTGTCTTTAGTTAGCAATCTGTGTCAGTCTTTCTTTCTTGCGTTTCTGTATCTGTATATGTGGAATTTTCACTTCTTTTGTCTTTTATTGTTCCATTCTATTTTTTCTCCTGTACTGTGTCCTCTTTTTACTGCGCAACACCACTCCAGGAGAGACAGCAAATGCAGACTAAGTTAGATACCCTCACCAGAGAGGTGTTTGACCTGCAGGAAACGATAAACTGGAAGGACAAAAAGATTGGGGTAGGAAGTCCCACAGGGGTGCTCTGACAGAATATGAGAGGCAATAGATGGTTATGCATTTAGCTACAGATATAATGAAGCCAATTCATATACATTTCAATCAATCACACTCACTGAAAAAGAGAAACTGTCCATTTAGCTCTGTTGCCTCTCATGCTGTAGCTGCATGATGGACACCCCTATACAGTAGCACGTAGGTGGGCCCACACTAACTCACAGATTGGAGTTTTGCATGTCTGTTGACGACTATGGAACCACTGACATAGTTTTTAGTTTCAATGCTGTGGTCATAGCTAACAATGCAGGTGTGTGGGCACTGTGTTACGGCTCGTCAGTGGCTGGCCTGGGAAAGAAAATCCATATATTCTAGCATGACATGCCTTTTAACCTTCACTTTTCCATTATAGTCTGTTAAGTCACAAAGTTGGACACTTACTTATGAAAGCATCATATTTTACTGGCACAGAATTTCTTCACAAACTGCAAGTCCAATAAAAGGAAGTCCTTAGTTGCCCTGTTACAAACTCTACATCTGCATCATCATCACTTCCTGTGTTCTACTTCCTTTTAACTCTTTCCTATAAAAGAGTTGTCTTCTGTGGTTATTATTTTCTGCTGTCATGTCGCAGTGACCAATATTCCTGTCTGTCTGTTTGTATGTCATCGGTGTTGACTCTGCATGCACACAATGTAAATTTGTGCATGGCAATGTCTTCTTGCAGCATGTGGTGTTGCATGTCTATCCAACAAGTCTATCAAACTTTTCCTTTGCCTCTTCTCTCTCCCTCTCCCTTGTCTTCTCCCTCTCGTCTGTGTGGCCAGGCCCTAGAGAGGCAGAAAGAGTACTTTGATTGCATTAGGAATGAGAGAGATGAGCTCAGAGATGAGCTCGCTGACATCAAGGGGAAGTCCAAAGCAGGAGAGGTAGGTCACCCCAAGATTTGGCCTATAAGTCCTCTGAAAAGAGAAAGTAGGTTAGAGGAATGAGTCGCTGGCCAAAGAATGACACTGATGCCTGTTTTGTTTGGTTGGAAGCCAGTAATGTCGTCAATCCTGTTACACTGTGTAGTTTGGGCCTTTATTTTTCTTTCCATTTTGTTCCATCTTGCTCTGTATGCCAACATTTTGACCACTTCCTGGTTCCTTGTAGCTCATAATATGGTCTTGTGTTGATCTGTACTTTAAAACCATGACTACAGTGCAAACAATCCCAATTTACTGGTGTATTTAGGTTAAATACTGTCTAGTTTTGGCCAACGGTTTGCCTGGTGGTTCTCCTCAGTAATCTGTGGTTTCTCCCCCACAGAAACATGGCCTGGTCATCATCCCAGATGGCACACCAAACGGGGATATCAACCATGAGCCTGTATCCTCAGGGATCACTGTGGTCTCCCAGGAGGCTTCCCAGGTGCTGGAGTCTGTAGGAGAGGGCCCACTGGGTGAGCTGTAACACATGGTTTCTGCCCAGAGAGAACTGAGGCTTTGGCAAGGGCTACATGCAGAATACCTAAGCACTCTGAATGAATTCCTTCCGATTGAAGTGGTGCACAATGCAGCACACAGTTTCTTGTTTGTCTGAATGAAGCAGAAGCCTCAGCAGGATATACTCCTCCTGCAATCATGACACAGGATTATTCAGCTATGCATGCCAAAAAATGTATGTATGCAACCGTTTCGGGCCTCTTGACCTTTGGAGTGTTCAACAACACTTAGATCCTTTGAAGTTTCCAGGAAAGTTGATGAAAGTTGCCCACAAACCAGTTGTTTTGCAAATGCCATTTGTTCACATTTTGTAGGAAACTCACTGGCATCAAAAGTGGATGAACATGTACAGAAAGAATATTATGTATTAGTCAGTTTAAGTGTTTGTGACTATTAGCCAAAAATGAAAGTTTTTTTTTTTTTTTTTTTTACCAGTTTTCAAGCTGAATAAAATTTTATTTGGAATGTGCTAGTCTATTCCATTTGCCGGGGGTGTTACATGAGGCTGTTGTAAATTTGATTGCTTGAATGCAGTTTTCTCTGTCTTGTAGATGTCAGGCTACGGAAGCTGGCAGAGGAGAAGGATGAGCTCTTGGCTCAGATCAGGAAGCTGAAGATGCAGCTGGAGGAGGAGAGACAGAAACATTCAAAGATGGACAGTGCGTACACAGACGGGGAGAGGATGGAGAACGGTACAGACCTAC
The DNA here is from genome assembly GCA_900323365.1 of Monocentris japonica. Lineage (NCBI taxonomy): Eukaryota > Metazoa > Chordata > Actinopteri > Trachichthyiformes > Monocentridae > Monocentris > Monocentris japonica. Next base: position 25,038 of record OOFE01015427.1, on the reverse strand, counting down.
ACTTCATTGAGATGCAGAGTGAGTTTGGTTCCCATCCTGACCTTTTTTTTATATATATTTACCAAAACACAAACGAGTTGCTGCACATGCATCGACTTTAGCTCTAAACTAACAAGCAATGATCATAAAATCTTAGAATAATCACCTGTTTAAAATAATCTCTTTTCAAATGCACTGGTTTGTTTCTCTTTATAGGAGATGCCAACAGACAAATAAGTGAATACAAGTTCAAGCTTTCTAAGGCAGAACAGGAAATGGGTACAATGGAACAAAACGTAAGTCACAGAGAAACCAACACATACCTCAACTGTTTGTATACATGAAATGATAAACAGGATACACCGATTTGAAAAATTGTCTTTGTGAGAGAAATAATTGTACATCTTCACTTACTGCTCATTTTCCATCTGCATCCAGGTTAACAGACTTGAAGGGCAAGTGTCCAGGTACAAGGCAGCAGCAGACAACGCTGAGAAAATAGAAGATGAACTAAAGGCGGAAAAACGGAAACTTCAGAGAGAGGTAAAGAGATGGGGACCGACTTGTGCACTCTTCAACTTACTCACATTCTTAACAATACCAAGCGTCAGTAGATGGATATTAACTTCTCCTTTTGTTTCTCCGCAGCTGCGTACATCCCTGGATAAGATCGAGGAGATGGAGATGACCAACAACCACCTAGTAAAGCGCCTTGAGAAGATGAAGGCCAACCGGAATGCCCTCCTGTCCCAGCAGTGAGGCGAGGCAGCATCACCACAGAAGCCCTTAAACTCGCACCTCAGACCTTTGACTGCCATATTGCGTCTGGAGCACATTTCCATTTTTCAGCTGTAACACTTTAAGATGTGTAGCTAACCAAAAACACTTAAAAACACACTTGTAGCACAGGCAAAAAATGGAACTTTTTTTTTTTATAAACCATGAGTGTTGGTTTTGACTGGTAAGCCAGTGTCTTTGGAGGAATGACTCAGAAACTTAACTCAAAAAAAAAAGTTAAGTTGTTGGGAGATACATCTGAGGAAATTTCTCTTCTCACTACTCAATTTTTCAAAGCTTTGTACTACATCATGTTATTCACCACACTTTATTTCTCTCTGGCTGGGTGCTCGGCTGTTCTTTGTTTTGTTTTTTTTGATAAGTTGCATGAATGAGTATAATGATGCTTTTAAAACTGTTCAACGCTTGAGGCTGCTCCGGCCCTGCACCTTCCCAGACCCCCCCCCTCACACAGTGAAGTGCCTTTTCACACCTGGAGACTGAGGGTCTGCACCATTCAACGAAACAATAATCATTTTAACAGGTACAGAATAATGTATTTAAAAGGTGCAGTTATTTGAAAATCTATAGAACCAACTGTGTCTGCTGCAGTTTCATTGAATTTGTTTTTCAAATAATATTTAAAAGATTTCTTGAAAATAAATGTAAATTACAGAACTGTACATACAATGGGAATCTTTGATTGGGTATTCAATGAAGCAGTTGGAGGATTGCTGGTCTTTCTTTTTATCAGTATTGTGAAAATGTTTGGTGTCAATATTGTTCATTGGGAGTCTAGCCAGCAATTCTACCTCCATTTTCCTGTCCACATTTAATAACTAATATTTCACCAGAGTTCCTGTTTTCTGGAAAGCAAAAGCACATTTAAGACAGTACTACATGTCACTTCTCCATCTTTACCACTATTTTTGGTCTCAAGGTATAAAGGTAATTACAATTAGGAGTTTCTATACTGTAGAATACATCAAAGAACTACACCAGATACTGTGTTCTTCCAGTCCTGGAAAATCTGTTCTAGCCTGTAGTAGAATTTTCTTCTAGGCTTGCACAGGTATTACAAAAATGGTAAATGTCCATTTCCTTAACGCTGAGATCCCTAATACTACATACATGTCTCAGGGTGATATGGGGAAATGTAGGTGCAATTAAAGTCAAGTTTGCCTGCTGGCACATTCAGGTATCGTTAAGGGACTCGTGACTCAATTCCACTTTTCCTGGCTACATGTCCCATGTCTTGGTCTCAAAACCTTTCAAAGACATGGCACGTTGCTATTCAGAGAAACAGTATTTTCTGGTAGACAGCCTTTTTATTGGCCATAAAATGGTCACTATACATTATTAGACATGAAAATATGAAATTTAGTTTTAATGCTTTCACTCACTAGTATCCTAACTCAATGGCTGCATTTTTAGTGCAGCTAGGAAAAAATATGCTCACCATTGTGGAACAATTGATACAACTAAGCTTGTCTTAATTTCAAATGCAGCATAGGAAATTCTGTGAAGCCTGTTGGATGCAGCATGAGGTTTTACTAAACCCTGATATTAGTGAAACAGCCATTTGTCACTTATTTGAAGGAATTTTCTTTCATACAAAGTATTTATTTACAACACTAATATTACATGAAGTATAAACACTGGAGCAGCATATAGTCACATTCATCATCAGCACCTCTCGAACACTTTGTAGAGATCAGGTAAGTTGGCTATCTGGAGCACACTGCCGTCCTCGCTGAAGTGCTTTGGGGGACTGAAGAGGCTTCGGAAAGCCTTGAAGATGATATGCTCAACCTTCCAACGCCATGAGTTCAGCTCTCCATCCTGAAACAGAAACATCACACTGTTGTTTAATCCTTGGACATTAATAACATGTATCATGTTATTGTCAAACTGAGGCCAACAAAGTTTTGTTGCAAAGCGTGTAGTTATTAACAGTAGATACAGGATGTCTACAGCTTCTGAAAGGCATAAAATGTAGCTAAACTCAAGGCCTTGAATACAGCATTTAAGATCTTCAATTCAGTTTTTTTGTTTCTTGGTGTATTTATTTTTGCTGGTGAGAAATTGGCCCAGTATGTGCACAGCTCAAAAAATGTGATTTAATGTTGAAGATCTCCGTACTTTCTGCTCCTCTCCCGGCTCTGCCTCCAGGATGTACTGTTTCCTGATGGAGTACAACAGACTGCACTCCTTACTGAACTCTCTGAAACACTCCTTCTCATTGTCCCAGTTCACCTGCTCAACAACACATAGCAAAAGCCTTCAGATACAGTTTGAGTCTCTACCAACTGTAGAATGAGGAGGAGAGGCTGACAGGAACCTTACCTCAGTGGCCAGGCGCAAGATGAACATTGGGAGACCCTCCATGACAGGGGTGTACTTATCAAGCAGCAATGGCAGCCCTGTTAGATTTCCTTCCTATGAGGCACATAGGCTTGGCTTTACAACATGACTAATAACACTCATAAAATGTTTTGCCACATATGATTAAACCTTTATTAACAAGAATAACATTTACACTTAAAGCTGATGCTGTTATCTAGAGTTTTAATGAACAAGACGGGTCACATGGCTGTTGCAGGAATGGATCAAACCTGCATCCTTTCAGTTACGAGACAGTATCTACAGTCCCAACTGACCTGGTCTATCTCCATGGAGAAGTAGTCCTCCATCATCTCTGCTTTCTTCTTCAGGAAGTCCACTATGTATTGAGCCAGCCCCTCCTTGGGTCCATCCTCTTCCGTCCAGCCACTCTCCTCAGAGTCCAGGGCCAACATGGCCAGATCATAAATTGGAGCTGGTGTCTTCAAACATACAATCAGCCATGAGCATCATATCCTATATGCTCTAATCAATCATAATCTAGACTTGGCATTGGTACTTACAGATAATCTCAGTACACCGAAGTTCCCAAAGTCATAGATCAGTATTTGGTAGAAAAGCTCCTGGCTGCAAGAAGAAACAACCCAACAGTAGAATGAGATAAAATGTGAAGCAATTAAAGTGAACAGTGCGTTTCCCTGGGGCCGCGGCTCTGACCTGAGTTTGGTGGTGTTGAGCAGGTACAGTTTGGTGTGGTGCTGAATGAGAGTCCACTGGGGGTTGACGCAGCCCACAAACGAGTGATTCTGGAGCATATCTTGAAGACCTGGAGAAAAGAAAACATACATCCCCTGGTTGTGAATAGTGAAATGTAGACACAGAAGCAAAGGAATAATATAAATAATATAATAATATAAAGGGAAATGGTGGAACAAGATACAGAAAATTATGAGAAATTAATATCGCTCTGAATTTGTGTGTTGAGTTACTGAGGGAAACCTACAGACGGTTTGCTTCAGATAGATACCAGATATCCAGGCCAGAACCCCTTAAAGGTTAACCATCTAGTTATGTGAACATACATGTATACTGTTAGGTCTACCTTTGTGTGTATTCTCAGTGATCTCAGCTCTCAGCTCCTTGACACTGTTCAGCTTGATGACTCGTCTCTTGGGCATCGCTGCAGCCGTCGGGTCTTCCGCCTCCTCCTCCTCCTCCTCCTCCTGGCCTGTCCTGGGACGCTTCCTGGGTCAAAATAACCAAACCAAATCACGGCTATTATCAGGCTAAAAAGTCATGCAATACGTCCCCGTCTTCACACAACCAACACATACGGGCGGGAAATATCACCTGGGAAGGTCTTGAGTGTTGACACCAGGTCCTTCGCCGCCTTGCAGAACCCCTGCTTCCTGCTCGGCCATGGCCTCCAGCATGTCTGCATCCTCCGTCTCATCCATGTCTACCGCGGCAGGCTGGGGGGTTTTGGCCCCAGCCTCCCCACTACCAGGACCAGTGGGTCCAAGGTCAGGGGCCGGCTTCTCCTTTGGCTGGAGGAAGGCGTCCAGCTTCTGAGCTCGACAGTCAGTCCTCACCATCTGATGCGCATAGACTCGCTCACCGGACTCGGCCCCGGTGCTGGAGGAAGGCTTCACCTCGCTGCCGGCAGAGACTGACAGCCCCGGCAGCAATGTCTGCAGAGAGAACACAGCAGCACAGACATACAGTGCATTTGCCATTATACATTACATTTCCAGCAGCGACAACAGCAGTTTGTTTGTTATAAATACAAGAACTGAGTAGTTCACATAAGCAGTGATAGCTGATAGCAGTGATGGCTGAACAGACAAAGAGAAGAGTGCCACCTACAGACTCCACAGTCACATTGTACCTGAGTGAAATATGTGCGTGAGGAGTTGGAGCCCAGCAGTTTGCTTTCCACGTGCTTCTGAACACTCTCGATGATGCAGTCTTCATGCAAGAAGTGCACCTCGTGTTTTGTGGGATGGACGTTCACGTCTATATTATGTGGGACAATCTCCAGGCTACGGTAGGAAGCAAAGACCAGTAAATACACACAGCAATTTAAACAGTGCTTTCCGCTGTAGGATACAGAAGAATATAGAGAAGACTTCAGCTACCTGAGGTACATAAAAGGGTGTGTGTTCTTGGGTAGATATGCAGCATAAACTGTCTCAATGGCTTTCTTCAAGGCACTTGACTCCACCAGACGATCTGAGAGATCAAAGATATCAGAATCAGAAAGAAGATTCATCGCAAGTTACGTTTCCACTGGGTTTTCTGTGGTACATACGGTTGATGAAGAGGATCAGGATGCATTTCTTGACGGAGTAGTTTGCATTCGAGATGTAGCCTTTCAGCTTGTAGGCGAATTTCAGATCCTCACAGCCCACTTCGATCAGCTCTCTGGGAACATACCGCCAATGCAATCATGCAGAGTCAGTATTAAGCTGATAAGAGGCCGCAGAACTGCTCGGAGCATCAAAGCAGATTCTTCTTGTTTGATTAGTACCTGCTGACTGCGTTGCCAAAAACCGCTCGGATATTATCCAGTATGGAAGCGTTGGGCAGAGTCCTCACATCTGCCACAGTCTCTCCTTGCTGACGAGAGAGAGAGAGGCCGTAACAACAGACTGGAGATGATTAAATCCTTGCAGCAAAGGAAAATTATCTGTAGGCCTTTCTCATATGTACATTTTGGTGATGCACTCACAAACAAGGAGCAAAAACATATACACACACACAAAAAGTAGTAATACTGATCAGTTATAAAAAGCTTGTTGTAGAGCCAGCAGATGACAATCACACCTAACGCTTCAAAAACAAATGAACTCTTTGTTCGCAAATAGGCAGAATAAAGAAGGGACCTTATCTCACCTTCTTGACAGAAAAGCTTTTCCCGGAGTTGTGTATGGCATACCTGCAACACAAAATGGTAACACGACAACGCAGACAATTTAATAAAAACTAGAGAATACATTAAAGAGCAGGGGCCAGGAGACATGATGGGGGAAAAAGCCCAGTGGTCAGACCTGCTGACAACTTCTACGATCCTGGAGTACTCCTCACTGGGGCTCTTCAAGGCTTTCCTCCTGGTGGACACGTTGTAGAAGAGGTCCTCCACCTGCAGACAGGGACACAAAACCATTGCAGGCTTCTTTTGTTTCTGAAACTTTAGACATGTGACACACACCGTAGAAACGTCCATCTGTAATTCGTTCCAAAATTCAGTATTCTGGCCGATGCAGACTATTACATTTGCGGCTTATGTTTACATTGTTCAACATTTTACATGGAGAAAATTCATACATCAATAACAAATGACAAATCAGTCTGACACAAAAAATGGTCCCTTCAGATATTTTATAAATATCAAGCAATTAGGCGTGATATTAGGCAATTAGGCTTGACTTTTTATTTCGTTGTTTCAGGGTTTCCAGGGCTGAAGAGGGCAGCAGAGGGACATGGATCAATACTAAGACCTCTGGCAGAGTTTTGAAGACATCTGAACAATGTGCATTAGTGTAGCTGGCTCCATTTTGCACTGATCTAGGTGGGGATACATAAGCCCAAGTTTTACACATAGTGATGATGAATGCACCTCTGACAGTACTTCAGAGTCCATGTATAAACTGGTAAAGTGCAGTTGAAAATCTGCTTCCCATTGATTTTTGATTTAATTTTGTCACAGACAGATTTTGAATGGACATAATCTGATGCTATATATTGCATATTTTAAACTTATTGTCTAAGCCTTGTATCAGAATTAAATCTAAAGCTGATTATAGACTTCTAATCATCCATGTACTTCATCCTTCAGGAAGTATTTATGCTCCGTGAACTCACAAGGATCTGTGTTCCCTGGTTTCCGGCGCAAGGTTTGGGAGGGCCTTTTAGTTTCCCATCACTGTAGTTCGCTCTGCCGAATAGGAGAAACACTCCATAAATAAGATCATCCCAGGAGAAATAAACGTTAAATGTTACTCTCTATGTGATCTTCAAGGAGGCCACGGAGGAGACCAGTGAGTGAAGGTTTACCTGTAAGCGCACTTGGCATCAGCCGTTTTAGTCGTTATTGTCACATGGGCAACATGGCTTATACTGGCAAGTGCCTGCAAACAAGCAGACACAGATATGAGGTACAACATAACATGCACTTGACTGTGTATGTGCATCATTTTACACCCAGAAGGATAACACTAAATGCTCACCTCCCCTCTGAATCCGTAGGTTGAAATGGCTGTAAGGTCCTCAAAGCTCTGAAGTTTGCTGGTGGTAAACCGTTCGCAAACAATTTCCATATCTTCTTTCTACCTCAACAAAAAAAAAGTGGTCAAAGAGAAGAACAGAGCAGCACTGAAACACTGAACACAGAGCCCCCACCTACCCTGATGCCAGTGCCATTGTCCTGAATCTGGATGAGCTTCAGTCCGCCCTCTTTCACTGTCACCTGGATGTTGGTGGACTTGGCATCTAAACTGTGACCATACGAACAACAGGTTACAGTGATTTCGATGTTGCCCAGCGAGCTTGCGATGTCACAGAGCTGTTATATTACTATGTTAAGCGTGTGTGCTCTGCTAGTCCCAATACTGGTACTTTATGTACTTGGTTAAACATCTAACATTAGCTTATGCTATCGAAATGAACTGCCCGTTACTTAATATGCAATTACCAATTCTCCAGCAATTCTTTGATGGCATTAGCAGGACGTTGGATGACTTCTCCTGCAGCAATCCGATTGACAACAGTCTCGTCGAGCCTCCGGATAACTCCTGCCATGTTCGTAGTGCTGCTAATTTAGTTTCAGCCCAGGAAAACGCTAGATAATAGATAGAAATATACATAAATCCAGCTTCGATATTTAGCCTAGTACGCTACACGCTAGCATCACAACCTGTACCAAAACTGCATGCATGGAACCGGAGAGGCGAGAGAAGCAAGGGCTTCACTCTGCCTCAAATTCCGTGTACAGTAAACGTCTTCGTGTCATCTGCTCTCAAAGTATTGGCGTTAAGGAAAAAGTTGCTCGATTTGGGTTCCTCTCGCACATATACTTTATTAACAACGTTTAAGGTTTATTTGGGTCAAAATAAACACAATACTACGGTATTATTAACACCCAGAACTAACATTTTCATTTTGTAATATTAGTTTTAGGTCTTTGTTTCAGGTCTGTACCAGCTGTCCGTCCGTCACCGCGGTAACGGCTATGCTAATGCTGTCTCTGCATGAGGGAAAAACAGGAGAGCGCATGCACCAGGGTAAACGTCTACCTTGACGGCCAGAAAATTGGGACTTTTTGCAAACTGTTGAGTCATTCAGTTTAGTAGTCATAAACAATCTTTGATGCGCCCGCGCGGGGAAAACGTCACACCCTCCCGCGTATTAGTTACCGTCCTCGCTGTGGGGGCGGGGCCTGCGGTGGGGAGATAAAAATGATTTGCTGAAAGTCTTCTTCTCTGTTACAGTTTTTTGTAGATCACCTCGCCCCTACTGACTGATTAATAATACTGTATTCTAACGGAGTCGCGTGCACATTCACCTTGACCACACCGTTTCCAAACATAGAATTGAATCCTTGAGATTCAAATACAGACATGTTTCTAATTTGTATCATGTTAATACTGCTCTAAATTTCCATCAATAAATAAGTTCATACTATGTGTATAGAAGATAAACATTGCAATTACTGCAGCAGAATGAACAAATCAATAACAGTGGGTGCACTGCAATTGTTTGTTTTTTGGGTAAGTACTGATAAGCCTATCTAGTCTCTGGCATGTCCAACTCTGAAGTGTATTGGCCCCTACGTGAGCAATAGTGTCCTTTGATCCACAATGTAAAGTAATGTGACACTTAGGAGGGGTTCAGCGTCCTGCTCAAGGACACTTCAGCAGGACATGCACTAATGGATGTGGGGGCTTGAATCTGGGGCCGCTGGTTGAAGGACTGTCTCTCTAACTACAAGGCCTGCCACCCCCAATATATAGAATAGCTGTGTAATTATTTACTGAAAATCTTCCTACTTATACATTGACAACATTTCACATTACATCTATGCCAAGATTATATCAATTGTTTGTTTTCTGTCTCAGTTGTAAATTAGTATTGGGTATTGAAGGGATCCAGTGTAGTCTAAATTCCAGGTGCATTAATCAATACTTCCCTGCTTTACATTTTAAAGTCCAACCAAATCCTTTGTTTCTTAAATTGATGTAGTCCCAAAGGAGAAGAAACCTATTGTAGCAGGATGGAAATTGCCACATCGCCTCTATCTAACCTAAGTGAAAGCTTTGTTTAACAGCTCCTTGTTTAACAGCAAGTTATAGCTGTTCAGTATGTATCAATTTTTCTAGGAGAAGATATGGCTGCTCTGCACATACTATAGTTATAGTCAAGACCGATAAATGTTACCATATGATCTGATTGATCTGATTGTCTATGATTTTATTGACCTCCGGCAACCAGTAGGAATTGCAACAACATGACACTTTCACAATAGAGACAAGTGGGGATTGGAGAGCGTCTTGAATTCCATTTGGTGAGGAATTTTTGTTCCAAAACAGAGTATGGGCCAGAAAGCGAGTTTTGAAAGCCAGAAATCTCAGCCCCTGGACAAGTGATGGAGTCATTGGTATTGATCAACAACACTATCAAACCCCTACAGATATATTATGGTCATTTTGTGCTATGGGACAGTCAAAATCCTACATATTGTATCTTTAAATCTGAAAATTAATAGATATACAGCCAGAAGATTAGATAAGATTAGATTCAACTGTTTTATGTCTTGCCTCAGTGCATTCACTGAAAAAGACTTCAGTGTAATCTTTAACCACTATACACAGTAGGCCAGGGTGCATATCTGTATGCATTCCACACAGAGCCACTCCTCTTTTCTGGTGGATATTTACCTGCAGAACAGTGGTGGTACAAAATCTGCAAATGTATTCTCAGATATTTTGTGAGGCTCAGCTATACTTGTATTCTGTGGTTATGTATCAAAGTTATGTTGCTATGCTGATAAAAAATTGGGCTTCAGGATGCGTGACCTCAATTGCATAAAATGCAGTGAGTAGGGTGGCGCTATTTGGTTGTCACCAGGCAGAACTTCTCAATGCAGTCCAACCAGAACTCTGGTATACTGGAGGCTGTCGGAGGAATGCATTATACTCAAATACCTGCAGGGAGAAGAAGAGGTCATCAGTTCAATCTATGGGTGGGAATATGAGAATAGAATAGAATTGTATTATGCATGTTTCATATTCCATAGCCTTCCTATACACATACTATATAATACAGGTGATTGCAGTGACTGTTTGGCATGGTAGCAAAGTGCCTCTCCTCCTGTAGAAGCTCTTTGCTCATCAGGTCTGTGCTGAGGTCTGGCTTCACCTGCTCCAGATGGCTTCCCGCTGTGTCAAACAGGTCCACTTCCATCATGTCAATGACCAGCGGCTTTCCAAATCTATAGACAATACCACACTACATCACACAGAGTGGATATAGTCGTGGGGAAAGAAAATGTGAGGGTAAAAATGAACGGCACTGTCATACCTCACCTGATAGCCCCTAGTAGAGCTACCCTCAGTTTATCAGGCTGCGTGTCTTCAGGACTCCACGCACCTGGGTTGTTAGTGTCTCTGTAGTGTAGAAATGTTGCGGCCTAGCCTGAGGAATCCATCAGAGGAGGCCGCATACGGCTCACATGCAGTGTTTGCACATGGTATGTTATGTGGTAATGACGTTTAGAATTATTGAAAGGATATGTTGACATTTGGGTTTAGCTGTTAAACTCAGGGCAAGAGACTTCTGGTTATCCCCGACCTGTCATCCTGCCTGATCTTGCCTCCTACATCTTTGATGAGAACTTCATCCTAATCTCAAAACCAGGCAGTGAACCCTGCCACGCTCCAGGACAGCATCTGAGAAAGGTAACACATTGACAAATGACAAAGAGACCAGACTGATCTCTCAGTGCTAACTTGTTGTTCAGCATCTTGCTGAGCTACTATTTGAGCCAACAGCTCTTAAGCATCATGAACCACCTAACAACATACCAACGTACCACACACAAATGCACATGCCACCACCTAAAAGGTCATTGAAAGTATGAAAGTACATGAGTTATGAACTGAATAACAAGTGGCAGCTAGGTAGCTTATCACCTGCAACGTAACTTTGGATAGTTCCATTTCCTTCCTTGAACATTTGTCATGTTCAGGAAACTGCTTATTCAGCTCTGTGTAGGCCATCCAACATTCACCCAGAGAGAGGGGAGTGAAATCAGTATGACGACAGGCACATTTTCCTATTAACTATTCCATCATTGATTCCAGCTGTGTGTTATACCTCTCTGGCATCGCTCGTGCTCTTTATGAAGTTGCTCCACCTCTCCCTTTAGGCTGAGGGAAAACACTCCATTGTTTTTTTTGTCCCTATCAGTAAACAATGTATGTGGGAAATGTTGGCTATCCTTAGACATCCTTCCCTGACTCAATGCAGTACATTCTACTATGCACTGTAGCTACAGGATGCACTGCAGGATATGATACAATAGAGCTGGAAAGAGGTCAGGCAAGTAAAAAAAAACAAGTTGAAGGAAGGAAGATCACAGCCAAAGGTAACGCATGGTTGCTGTGCCCTGTTTTCACTGCATCTTTATTGCTGTCAGGTAGCAATTATGACATACTTTCTGGACAACTGTTGTTTGTGTTATCTGTGTAGATGTGCACTTTAGAAGGGCGAAGCCATGAACAGTGCCTTATGGAATGCTTTAACCAGCAAGAGTCCTGGTGGGGTGGGAACTAAGATAACTGGTTATGTGTCTCACCAGTCAGTCAAGGCCTATTTTTGCTTCTGCTCCTCTTCTGCTCTCCACTGTTCCTCCACCTCCATTTTTACTCAGTGAGACTCACTGTTCACGACAGCCGCCACTGCCTCTCTTGATGTCACCCACAACACATGCACACACACATGCACACGCACAAATCAGAATACAAAATGTTGGTAAAGAGGATTTTAAATGTTGATAGATAAGATATCATAGACTTTTAGAGGAAAAGATCCACCCTCAACTATTCTTACACTGTGATATATCATCAATCTGACCTCCTACATTTCCCAGAATGGCTTTCACAAACCCCCAGAGAACATGACATGTAGGTGGAGAGAGTAATAGCAATAGGAAGAGGAAGAGAACAAGAGTTCTATCATCAAAAATACAACTTGTGGCTGTATTGCATTCTGGTCTATTGAGGCTACTGCCGATGGAGAAACTGGTATCTGTTCCTCTTCTACGATGGATTTCCCCCTGTGTGACTGTTGAATGTCAAAATGGTGCAAAATGGTGAATCTAGAAAGAAGCCCTTGCGCTTTGATTCTTGCAATGCACGCATGTGAGACAAGTCCTTTGCATGCCTATTCTTATCTTTCTGCAGGTTCCAGTAGGAGACAATCAAGTCAAAGCCTTTCACAAAATACATTTTCACTAGCAATGCAAGAATGCAGTATGTGGGGGTTTATTTGAAGTTTTACATAGTTGATTGCAATTAAATTCCATTGTAGCTTTGCCGTGACATCACATGTCTATATTTAGTTAGTTATCCATGGGAACAAGAAAAATACACAAAATGGACCCAGGAAAGGTACATTACTAATAGTTGTTTTTTTTTAACATTGTTAAAGTGTTTTAGGGTGGATTTTTCCTTTCAGTCACTACCCAGTCAAAATCACTTAAACACCAGTCACACAGACCATAATACATTCTACAATACACAAACACACTGTCAGCAAGCGAGGATAATCAAATCAGATACAAATGCACACCTGCTCTGGAGTACACCCATCATCTGCATGGATTCTCCGGTCTGCTCCCAGTTGCAGCAAGGCCTGCACTGCCCCAAGATGGCCTCCAAATGCAGCTCCATCGAGTGGCGTCCGTCTAAACGCACCCTGAAGTACAACACAACCTGAAACATTTCCACACCTCTGTGCAGTTGTGTGTGTGTGTATGTGTAAGATGATGATGATGTCGGCCTGACCCCCGCCTGCAGCCTCCGACACGGCTGTGTTGCCATTGGCATCAATTATGTTTACCGTGCGGAGTGGGTTGAGTTTGCCTTCCTCACCGAACCTCACGCCACTCTTTGCGTCCCTCTCAGAGACCTAAGTTGGTACAGGAATACAATCATCTTTGGAATTTACCACGGCCTCTCTAAGTGACAAATATAACAAGGGAATCTGTCCTTCCTCTCGTGTTAAGGGCAGCTTCTTGGACACTGACTACTTCTTATAGCAAATCAGCTACTCTTTTGCCTGTTTTAAATTGATTCATCTTAAATTATCCAGCCTTTGTATTTCATAGTCTGGAATGCATGACTTGTTTTAGGTTAGATTATGTTGACGTATGTGTCACCACCACATAACATGTAATATTCCTTTCCAAGTGTCGTGACTTGCCCTCATTTGCGACTGAGCTAATTCATCATTCTCTTAATTCCACTTTCATCATTTCTCTAGACAAGCATGATCTCACCTCCTTGAGAACTGCTAAGACTTCCTTTGCCTCTCCATCAAATGCCGCTTCCTGAAGTCCAGTCTGCAGCTGCCGCTCTTCCTTTTTCTCTCCTCCTCTTCCTTTTTCCTTTGACGATCCACCTCCTCCTGTTCTCTCCGCACCAGCGCCACAAAAGCCTTGAGACATGTTAAAACAACACACGTTTCCAGGTAGAATGGTGTTGGTACTACAGTAAAAAGTAAATAAACAGCAGTTGTTCGGCATCTCTGTTCACCAAAGTTACAAAATTCACCGAAATTTCAAGATTTCTGTAGAACACACAACTTTTTGCCACCTGTTTACACTTGTTTGTGCCCACATTACAGACCTGCCAACATCCATCCGATCCCACCCAACCATTTTAAAGGGTAATTCCGGGATTTTTAAACCTGGGCCCTATGTTTACATATTTTAGGGTCTAAATGACTAATAGGTACAAAAAGTTTTGGAATTGGTCCAGTAGATCGCCTCAGCCGGCAGCCGCGAAACGGGCTGCAATGTCTGCAATGTAATCCTTTGGGGCGCAGTTGCCCCAAAGGATTACATTACATTGTATTGCAGTCACTGCAGCCCGATTCGCCCAGGTTTAAAAATCCCGGAATTACCCTGTAAGTATGCTTTTAGGTTTACCTCAAATGTGTTATTTGCTGACCTCTTTCTACAATTGATCCATGAGAGCTTAATAAGTCCATTTCTCCTTTAGTTTCTGGAGTCGTGTCCACCTGGCAAGCAGCTGAGCACAGTGGAGGGTCACCGTAGCTTAATCCTCTTGGGTCAGTAACGCATCTATCAAAACAGCACCAACATATAAGATTTAGGCAGGACCCTGATAGTCAGCAAAATCATATTCTTTATTCAAATCCACGCCATGACGATAGCAGAGCCCTTGGTTTGATCTGATGTCTGAGTATATCAGATATCACTTCATACTGGCATAAACAGTATGAAGTGTATCTTTCAATACTGTGACTAAACTACTTCCACAAGGTTTCCGTGCAGACACACTTTTCAGTTTATTGTAATCTACTCTGTTCCCTAATATGTGTTTACCCAAAGGCCTTTATGCCTTATGATGACCTCACCTTAATAATAACTGTTCATATCAGTAACACTGTGTGTTTCATACAAACATTCTTGCTGACTTCTTATGAGGGGGGAGGGGAACAACTCTGCCAGTGTTCAGCTCATGTTTCATAATCACTGCCTCCAAATCCATCAGTCACAATGCTAAAAAGAGCATACCAAGGGCACAGTGTCATTCACCTGAGGACTACAGGGGTAAGAAATAAACAGGAACGAATGCTGCCCTATGGTATATAGTGCACTGTGAACTGAGTGATGAGTACATTACTTTTCATGCTTCTATTCAAAACTACTCCTTTGTGTGCCTTGGGTGGTGCTTGAAGGAAACAATGAGGGATTGTCCTCAAGTCTTCACTTGAGCAGCTAGGTTGCATCATTTCCTTTACTTTCGTGACATCACATTCCATCCTGAGGCTATCTTTGCGTTTACTGTGGAGCAACTCTTAAAGGAGTCACTGTATTCAGGTCGATTTAACATAACATGTAATATGAGGTACCCTCTTGACAGCCCCAAAGACTTTCCTCCAACATCCAAGCTAGGTTTCTACGTAGGCATTCTCGGAAGTTCCACACCACAAGTTATAGTCACATCAGAGCCTGTCTGGTAGTAATGTCTATTACTTCGGTCTGCAGGCATTATGGCAAATGGAGCAAGACGGATGGTTAATGAAGCCTGAGAGACACAAAAGAATGCGTAAGCAGTAGTGCAATACTTTTATTGACTGTTGGCACAGGCTTGTTGGCAGAAGAAGTGTTGCCTGCAGACTTTGAAACTGTGTTTGTCCTGGCCACCTTGCCCTGACGTGCTGTTGTGGGGCTGCTCCTTTATCAGAGGATAGCAGGCATCATTATCATTTTCACCATCCTTGCCACCACCATCATTATCTGTCTTCAACATCATTATCATCATCATCATCATTATCATCATCATCATCATCATCATCATCAAGCCTAACACTTCATGCCATGTTTCCTATCCTACAGGCCTAAATCAAGCACCAAACATTAGCTGCTAGCTTGGTTGACTATCTGATATCATTACCACCTTAAGTGCCATAACGTTACCTACCTGCCTTTTTGGACTCCTTTCTGTGCTTTGGTTCCTGTTTTCCTGGGTATTTTATTATTCTGGGAGCTCATTTTTTGATTTAAACTGTTCAGCAGGTCTAATTGTGTGTCTAGTGAGCTAGTTAGGGAGGGATATCAAAGATTCACATTATCTTTTCCCGGGCGCTTTTTTTGTTGCCATAGTAACCCATGATAGACACGCACGCGCAGGTAAACGTGCGAGGCCATGGTCCACGGAATTATGGGAATTATGGGGCATATTGTTCATTTTTACGGTCAAAAAGCAATGGTTAAACTTAAATATCATTGCGTTTCCCACCAACGAGTAGTTAATGAATTACTATTTCAATTCTAGAGAAAATATTAAATATCTCTGAATATCACATACAAGTTAATTTATCCAAAACCTATCCATCCCATTATCCATTTGTTTTGGTCGTCCTCTACTTTGACTTTATATGACAAAGGGATTATTAAACTTTACACATCAACGCTATTTGATTCCTTGATAATTTACACAGAAGTTGAGTTATCCCGATGTTTGAATATTAGGGAAGAGGCACCACAACTTTTTGGGGCGTGTAACGGAAAAGTAATGTAACGAGTAGTGGAACGAATTACTGCTCTCGGGGAGTAATAGGTAAAGTAGTAGCATTACTTTCAAAATGCTTATGGGGGGGTAACATGTAAAGGGATAGTATTACTTTACGTGTTTCTTTACGTTACTTTTTGGAGAAACGAACCCAACATGTCCGATACATTATTGTTTAGGGAATTTCGACAGCCAAAAGTCGACGCTACCAGTAGGTGGATTCACCGTTAGGACGTCAGGAGATTACATGACGGCAGAGTTCAGCCCCCGCCAGATAAGCATGGACAGACTGGTGGGGAAGTGTGTAAGCAGACGAAGACGCAGCTGCAGGCGAGGCGGGGCGAGATTTGTCGACAGCAGTCTGTTTCTGTGAGCTTTACCTCAAACATTCTCGCCAACATGCCTCAAGCATGACAGTAAACTGGTTTAGCTGGGTGGTGAAAAGGTAATGCAACAGAAACCTTTCGACGAGTCCCACCTGGACTAGGAGCACGGCGCAGGAAAACAGTGTGAGGAACCAAGGCGTAATGAGCGGTTTAAAGTTTAACCGAGGAAAAGTTTGAGGAGTAAACTTATCAGTGGGGTAAGGCCTCTAACTTTAATGTATGGGAATATAATACATATGGAGATTAACTGGTAACTTTTGCTACAGCGTTACCAGGCTGTGTTCAAGTTTGCTATCTGTCAGTGTGAAAAAAAACAACAGCTTTGCGGATAAACTGTAGACAACACTAAAACAACCGAGAAACTCTCTTTTTCAGTCTAAAAAATATGTATTCACCAAGCTTCAGTGTTTTATCTTGCCAATAAGCGTTCATTGGACATTTGTATGGCCTGATGTTTTCCTTGTTTCTCAGTTTTCATGTTATGTGGCAATACATGAACTTGCAAATGGAGATTTGGCTTTTTGGCCAGAGGGAGGAGCCACACCCATAACCCTCTATCTTGGTAGATTCCCTCTCCCCTCTTTCATTGTGTTTTTGCTAGGACAGTGTTATAACTGAAAGGATCGCTGACATCCGGGCTCCTAGATCTCTCCTATGGAAGCCACAGATCGAATGATATGCATCCCAGATTCAGGGTTTCTTGGGTGAAGTTATTAGCTATTATCTTTGTGTTGTGTTATTTGGAAACACTGACACAAATGTGTGGTCTGAAAATTGTTATGTTATGTGCACAAGTCACCTATTTATCATATTTCTCCTTTCCTTAGATAGCATTATGGCACATCGCTCTCAGTGTTCCTCTGCTGGGGATAATCCCCTGGACCCCAACTACCTCCCTCCTCACTATCGGGAAGAGTACCGTCTGGCTATTGATGCACTTGTTGAGGATAACTTGGAGGGCTACTATGAATTCCTCCAACAAGCAGATGTGGTGAGCTTCCTGTCCACACCGGAGATAAACTATATTCAGTGCGCTGTTCAGCCCCCTAAGGAGAGCAAACACCCAGACCAGAGTTTTCTGGAGTCAGGGGGAGATGGCTCTTCAGACACCTACTGGCCCATCCACTCTGACCTTGATGCCCCAGGCCTGGACCTTGGCTGGCCTCAGCTGCATCGCTTCATTGGACCCACAGAGGTCACCACTTTGGTAAACCCCGCTGAACCTAACATGCCGACTATCAAGGAGCAGGCCCGACGACTCATTAAGAATGCTCAGGAAGTACGTCTTTTACTTTCTTTAAGGAGGGAGACTTCATGCACATGCTAAACTTGTGTTTGGCAGTGTCATACAATAAGAAAATATTCATTCATTTATGATTGACTTATTTGAAGTAGAAATAGGGGTCCATAGGGATAGGGATCCACCGATGCGTTTTATTCATGATATTGTTACAAGCAAAATTCAAAACACACAGACAACAATCCTGTTTTCACAATTTTCTCTTCAGGTGGTTGCTATAGTGATGGATATGTTTACTGATGTTGACATATTTGCGGATATTCTCAATGCTGCCATGCGGAATGTTGCCGTCTATATCGTGCTAGATGAGCAGAACGCACATCACTTCATCAATATGGTTTCCAACTGCCGGGTTAATCTAGAGAACATCCAGGTGAGTCCATATTCCACTGATAGAGTTCATAACTGGGCAGCCTTTGAGTATTGCTTTTTAAAAGGGAACTTGAAATGCAGCCATTTTACATCACATTTCTTTGGAACTTGTAATGTTGGTGCAATGCTGCCACCTAGCTTGGATTGTAGTTAAGAATTTAAAGAATAGGTGTCCTACTTCACCTTGATATCCATTGCATGTGGGTGATTCAAAACTGTCCTGCAGTTTTTGCGTGTGAGAACAGTGTCTGGCATCACCTATCACTGCCGCTCAGGAAATTCCTTCAAAGGACAGATGATGGATCGCTTCTTGCTGACAGACTGCAGGGCTGTGCTGAGTGGAAACTACAGGTGAGGCAATTTAAAAGGGTCACTGAAAAGCTCAACACCTTATAGTGTAATAGTCACCCACTAAGTACTTGAGTGGTAATTGATAATTATTGGTTATCAATCATATTTTATACTGTGTATTATTGTATTTTATGAGTGTATTCAGACTCTGCACTCTTTATGTGTAAGCAAAAACACAAGGTATACAATTGATATAATGTTTCCATTAATTCAGATTTACTTTCATCTCTTTTACAGCTTCATGTGGTCTTTTGAGAAGATACACCGTTGTTTAGCGCACCTTTTCCTAGGACAGCTTGTATCTACTTTTGATGAAGAGTTCCGGATTTTGTTTGCACAGTCCCAACCGCTGATAATTGAAAATGCGCTTGCTCAAATGGAGGATTTCAGCCATTTACCTGAGAGGCAATACAGTTGTGATAGAACTCCACTGTACAGAGTGCTGAGGAAATTTCCAACAATAGACACCTCTCATCCAGAGGAATGGGCTAGACACTCCTTTCATGAACGTATGGATAAGGATTGGAAAAACAGAAACAGGCATGAATCCATGCACAGGTCACTAGACCAAGGCCCTGTAGATATGTACAATAGGTTTCCTTCACAGCAATCACATATGGATCCATCTTATGAGCAGGGCCACTCCAGGATGCCCATCAACATAATGGAAAATCCTGCCTTCAAACGGCACAGTTATGCTGAAGGTAATCATGGCAGACACTCCTCATATCAATTCCTGCAGCAACAAGAAATGCAAAACTTTGAGACCCATGGTAGGCAGTTCCACAAGGGTCAGCATCCATATCTGAGGATGGGACCAGAAGCAGATTACAGTGGCTATGATAAGCTACGGGACCATGGCTATCATCAAGTGGATCAGTATTCTGAACCTGAATTACCACAACAGCTGGAACCACCTGATAACTTTGACCCTGTGCTTAACTATTTATCATCAACCAGCAATGTAGACTTTGATCAAGTCTCAGAGAAATTATTACCTGCAGCAGAAGGACCATTCGGTTCATCTCGTCCTAAAAAATTAAGTCTAGGGAAGACATATGCCTGTCAGACCTCTCCCACAGCCCCAAATCCAACTGATCGGAAGCAGTTTTTCCAGGAGCCACACATTGACCGTAAGGATCCTACAGTGAAGCAGGGGCTAAGAAATTTGAGGATTAACTCATATCTCACTGCGTTTGATAATGCAGGAGATGAAGACTTGCCACTGCCTCATGGAACTGACCCTTTTGAAGAGCCGCCTTACTCCTTGCAACAAACGGCTTCAGGCACAGAATTATCAGTTCCTAAATTTGCTAATACCAGAGAGTTCAAGATTCCAGCAACACCCAGGGCAAGTCAACTCCCAAATTACACCAAACCCAGTGTCCCAGAGTCCTCCAAAAAATTGTCTGATGACTCTGTTAACGTGACAGCAGAAAACAAAACAACACCAACAACGCCATCAGAATCATCATCAACAACTGAAGGGCAAAGGATAGAGGAGGTGGAACCAAAAAGCACTGGTGTTCAAAGGGAGGAGTCATTCCGTAGGAAATATAATGCTGCAGTACAAAGGAGCTCCAGGCTGAGATCCTCTCTGATATTCAGCTCTCAACTGGAACAGCATGTTTCTCAAGATTCACAAACTGCCCTAGGCAAACATGATGAAGAAACTGGCAAAAATGAGGATCAGTGGAATCTACCCATTGCCTCTCAGGTTTTGAGCCAAAGGAGAGCTATTGCAAGAGAACCTTTTGAATGGAGCCGTTATGTAAGGTCAGCCACTTTTGATAACTCTACCACAGAAACTTCCAAAGCAGATGATGTTGATAATCAAGTAGGTGTTAAGGATTCATCAAAGGAAAATATGTCAAATGATCTTCCAGAAAACAGTGATATCAAGGAGTCATGTAAACTTGCAGAAATAGAGTCAGTTAAATTTTCACCATCAATGCCCCAACCCAAGCCTTCTCAAGTTGAGCTACCCAAACTCAACCAACCATCCAAATCTTTGCTGAGCAATCCATCTCATATAGATATGAGTAATCCTGACAACAGGCTCATGTTTTTCAAAGAGTTGGCGGCAAATCGGAAAGCTGCTAAGGCTGCAGCAGCTGAAAAGAGCACAGAGAAAGCTCTCAAAAAAACTCCATCTGAATTAAAAAACAACACCACTTTGAAAATGGAGGAATCTGCAGTTGAGGTCTCACAGAATCTTGCAGATTCTTCTCTCAAAAAGCCAACAACATTATGTGAGACATTCTCAAAAAATGTTACTGCACAAGATGCGGAGAATGTAATATCCACAGAAGCATGTGGGTCAGACAGTCTACACGTTGATATCAATGACAAGACTAACAAGCAGGGAAGCCATCCCAAAAGTCATTCAGATACCTCCCACAGCTGTGAGGAGGAGCGAACGAGAGTCTCAACTGATTCAGAGAAGACAGAGCCAAAGATCAGCCCAGCAAGTGTATCTATGTCTGTTTCTGCAGGATCAGCTCTGTCTCCTAGCCAACCACCAGAAGAACCAAAACTGTCAAATCCTACTGTAAAAAAAAAAGCTACTGCACAGGATGCGGAGAATATAATATCCACAGAGGCATGTGGGTCAGGCGGTCTACACCTTGATATCAATGACAAGACTAACAAGCAGGGAAGCCATCCCAAAAGTCATTCAAATACCTCCCACAGCTGTGAGGAGGAGCAAACGAGAGCCTCAACTGATTCAGAGAAGATCAGCCCAGCAAGTGTATCTATGTCTGTTTCTGCAGGATCAGCTCTGTCTCCTAGCCAACTACCAAAAGAACCAAAACTGTTAAATCCTAGTGTAAAAGAGTGCAGCCCATCTCATCCCCTTACAGTACCAGATGCAGATTCAACTGTACCTTCTGTGATAGACTCTCTTGCACAAAGTACTGATAAACATGGAAGCCCCCTTGATTCTACACTGACTGCATCTAATTCACTCAACCCCAGTTTAGTGGAGCTACGACCATCCTCTAAATTTGTCACATTAGAATCTATCCAACATCTTGGGTTACCACAGTTACAATCCAGTTCCTCTTCTCCTCCCACCCCATCTGAATCTAGCACCGTTCCTCATCCCATTGGATCAGAATTAATCTCTTCTCATCCATCAGCACCAAGGTCTTCCTCTGATCACATTCTGTCAGATCAGGACATTCCATTTAATTCTAGTCCCTCCCCCTCTAGCTCTACTCCTCATTCTAGTCCATTGGAGTTCATCTCTTCTAATATCAGCCCAGAAGATTCCAGCTCCACCCCTGCCTGCAATATATTGTTCCCAAAGTCTGACAAAACAGAGCCAAACAAATCTCTCAGCCCCTCCCCATCAGAATCCTCCCAATCCACTAACCAAGCTTCACAGGAATCTACACTGTCTTCCATCACACAAACAGTATTATCACCTGACTCTACCCAAGTTGAACCTGATTCCATTACCCAGTCCACGTCATCTGAAACCTCTTCAACAATTGGCTCTAATATTTCCTCTGATACTTGTGCAAATGATTCAGAACCAAACACTTCATCCCAGTCCACCACAAAGGCATATTGCGAAGACCCTTGCACTCTTAAACTTGGTTCAGAAAAAGATCTTCCTGAGTCAGAATCCAACTCTGTTCCAAAGTCTGACTTAGTAGAGTCCGGGGTTTCTTCCAGTGTTTTACTTGCATCTCCAGTGGATGCCAAAGTCGCATGTAATGTATCTCCTAGCCATTCATCCTCGGTCTCTCTGCTTACTGAGTCCTGTTTACCCATTGTATCTGGTCTGGAAAGTTCTAATTCATTGCCCAGACCTGACCAAAAAGACCCACCTAAGCTCACCCCAGCAGAACTTCCACCTGAGCATGCTCCAACAGAAACCTGTGCTGTTCTCAATCCAGCCATTCACTCTGATTTGCCTCCTAATGCTTCCCCACCAGAACCAAATGCATCTCACAAAGTTGCATTAACACAAACCACCTCTTCACCTGAACTTACCCCAACCGGATCTAGCGCTCCCAGTCCCGCTACAACAGTATCATGTTCTGTCCCTCTGTCTGACTTAGATGGGTCAATTGTGTCCCCTGAGGCTGAAAAAACAGAAACCAACACATCCCCTACACTCAGCCCCCCAGAAACTAGCTCCAGTCTCAAGCTCACCCCAACAGACTCAAGTAAATGTCCAATATCCCCATCAATAGAATCTTCATCTGATTGTAGCCTAACTGATCCTACCTCAAAAGTCATTCCAGTCCCAGCAGAACCCAAACTGCCATGTAAAACACCCACAAAGTCCAAATCTATTGCTCCTGAAAGCTACCCTTCAGAGCCATCTGTACCTGTTGAAAATAATAATACGGACAAGCAATGTGAAGTTAGCAAAGAGTCTGAAATGCCTGACTCTGCAGGTAAGAAAAAAACTGGGGATGCTGAGGCCACAAAGAAGGTCAACAAAACTACTCCACAGGAATCTGTCTGCCATGGAAAACCAAGTGACCAAGCAAGGGAAAATAACAGCTCTGAAACAGCAGAGATCAGAGAGAGGGAGACATCAGATGAAGTAGTTCCTCTGACACCTCAGTCAAAGCAGTCAAAAGCAAGCCATTCCCGCTACCACTCATCAACAGCCAATGTAATTTCAAGCAGCAACCTCAGAGATGATACAAAGCTGCTTCTAGAGCAAATTTCTGCAAATAGCCAAAGTAGGAGTGAGCCTAACAAAG
Source organism: Monocentris japonica (assembly GCA_900323365.1). Taxonomy (NCBI): domain Eukaryota; kingdom Metazoa; phylum Chordata; class Actinopteri; order Trachichthyiformes; family Monocentridae; genus Monocentris; species Monocentris japonica. The sequence goes on along the minus strand of OOFE01015427.1, from coordinate 1,478 downwards.
AGTCTGCTGTTACTGATGATGACAAAGAAGACAAGGCAGAAAAAGAAGCAGCTACCAGATCACTAAGCAAAGGAACACGAGCACTGAACGCTGAGGAACGGGAGAAGCTGCTTGAGAAGATCCAAAGCATGCGGAAGGAGAGGAAAGTCTACAGTCGCTTTGAGGTATGCAAAATGAATGCACCATAAAGATTTACTCTAATGTCATTATTAATGTATCAGTAGCCTATTTAAATACAAATCATGTTTGCTTATCTCCAGGGCAAATAATTTCATGTGTCTCTCTGTTACCTTTCATAGATTGCGCCTTAACTGGGAACCAAAGTGAAGTTGAGAGGATGCAGAGAACAGACCATATGTGTAAGAAGAAGCCAAATCCAATGAAAAGCTGAAGTGATGAACAACCAAACTTCTCAAAGACAATTCATAAAAAGAGGATTTCTCCATGGGCTCTTTGCAAACATGGATTATTATTCTCATTGGAGGAAAGACGTGCAGGAAACTATTCTGTGGCACTCATCTTCTTCAAAGGGTAAAATTAATGTAAATGATTTTGTAGTAACAGGTACTGAGACCTGCTGTTGTAATTACATGTGCCATGATGAACTAAGGGACTTCTCACTTTGGCTCAGTGTGTCTACTGTGGGAGTATCACTAAATTGTTACCAGTATGAAAAGGAAACAGACTGAGACTAATGTGTGATGAAATGTTATTACTGACTGCATGGGTAAAGTGCAATGTAATTGTGTTGGTTCCTTTGATGCGGTCTGTCTTTGTACTGACAGCCATTACACAAATGTCAGTTGGTTTTAAGTCAAAATGTGATTTTCAAGTGTAATACTTAGTTAGCCTAATATAGTCTGAGTTTTTTAAGACTATAATACAGTTTGTATTGTAAGATTTTACATTTGTGATGATCATGCTAAAGGATTTCTAAGCATGCTTATTTGTGAAACAAATTGATATGTACATTCATAACATGCAAGAGCCAATATTATATTGGAATGATGGGAAAAACAAACCTGAGATTGAACAAGAATTACAGTTTAAACATGAGATGTTTGACAATGTATATCAGTCGGTGTGTATCATATGTTGCGGTAAATGTGGGAAATTGGTAATTGTACACTACACATTTACTGGTACATGTAGACATTTACCACCAAATGCATACTCTGTGCTAAATGTCTACATATATGTGCACATTTACCAGGTTTCCCATGGTAAATCTGGTAAATGTGTATTAATGTGTACATTTCCCAGTTAAAGTGGGTAGAAAACAGTCACAGTAGCACAAGCCTCAGTCCTGTCACTAGAAGCCAATACGTTTTGTTGTGGGTACAACAATTGACTTCTGAAACATATTTGTGAGGCATGGAGATTGATGGTAAAGGCAGGCCAGCATTGGGTAAGTTTCCATGCATCCCCTCCTGGTTTACCGCATCATGAAGTGAGGATGGAGGGATCCAAGAACCCCC
>OOFE01015425.1:11923-16196 GCA_900323365.1 Monocentris japonica | reverse complement strand
GTGGTCACGTTGGAGGATGACACTGTGCAATAGGATTGAAGGTTTTAAGTTGCTGCCATTTTGGTGTCCAGAGTTAGGCCCATGGGCTGGGTAATCAATTAGCAGATCAGCGATTAGACAAGGCTTTCTCAGTCACCTGCATCACAACGTAATACCTTAATCCACTGGGCCATATGCTGTTACTGTGAGGGGCTTTCCAGTATGACACACAGTCCCACACATACACACATCATATAGTATGCCAAATCATGCATGTATTTGAAACGCACACACATAGAAGATACACATGTAACTCAAACGACTTGTTAAAAATGTATTACCCAGAAATGAATTAACCCTATAGCCCTGATCAGAAGTGTCTGGACTCCCACACAACTGACAGTAAGAATCACTTACACTTTACACACACGCACACATGCACAGGAACACATATACACTAATGTTGACTCTAAGACAGTGATGTCTTAGAGTCAAGAGTGTGTCACAGCACCGGACTGGACACCACTGGGTTGGAGGCAACATTAACACACACACACACACACACACACACACACACACACACAGGAGCAGTTATTACAGTATTAGAGATTAGACATTGCTTAAGATAGTAGTAAGCCATGAGGTTTGACAGGTAGAGCTGATCACTGTGCGACCTGTGTGACATATGAACTGTCCACTCATCTGCGCCGTGGAAGCAAATTTTTAGGTGGCGGCAAAAGACCCAAGTAAACTTGTGACCCGAAGGCCACCAGTTTGAATCCTTAAACTAGCTGGGAAAAGTTAATGCTTTTCCTCCCCCTTACAAAACCTCTGGTCCATGAGTGCGACACTTAAAAGGGAATATCTGTCCATTTAATAATTCATGTCTGCTACTCCAAAGGCCAAGGAACATTAAATCAATATTTATTAAAGTAAAACCCAGAGGACTAATGTGTAATGTCATCGAAGGTACAGCCTCTGACACTGACAGCCTGACAGAGAAAGGGAGATTGAATCAATGAACTTACAGAATATAAATTTAAAAGTTTTACACTAGAGATAATAGTTAAGAAATGTTGAAAATCTGCCCCAAATCATCTGGGGTATTTTCTTTCTCAGTCACATTTTCTTGTCTTTCTGTTCACTCTTTGTGGAGGATATGCTGTATAGTTGTGTGGATCAGGATTAAAGGGGCAGGCCGAACATTTCTCTCTCATTTCTGACTTTATGAGTCAAAAGTAAATGTTCACTAATATATACTGGACTGCCACTAGGCATAGTGCTTGTCAGCCTTCTTCTCCCTTCAGCTAATACCCAACCTTTTGCAAAAGGGTTCAACTGTTAAACTCAGAGTCAGAGATAAAATAAGACACTGTAGTATTATCAGGGTCTATACATCCTGAAATAAATCTTAAAACCATTTTCATTGTTCAGGACCTGCTGTCGTTGGTAAGGTCTTGTATGTGACTCAGATTAATTAAAGTGCAATATAATCTATAATAGCAATCCCTTGGGTGCTTCTTCACACAATCTTATTTATTTTATTTTATTTATTTGCACAGGGTTAATACACCAAGCGATAGAACACTGATCAATAGAAGCCAAAAAATACCAATTTTGCACAGAGGAGATTAAAAAAACAACACATGAATGACAAATTCCATACACTTCCATAATGACCGTCATATGGAGATGGGCAGTGTTAGGAGGACTGAGGAGAGGCTGAAGGTTGATTCGATATGACTGACATTTGGAAAGGTATCCGGTTGTCTGAGGTTGACCTATTACTTAGACTGAGACTGAGGCTGACTCTGCAGTTCGGGACCCAACTGTCAAAGGGAGGCACACCGGAAACCAAGTCATTTGATTCCCTTTACAGTACCGCGCCCTTCATAACATCCTCAAGCGCGCACCGCTGTGCTCTGGCAGAGTCGGATGTGCCAATAACGTGGCTCCAGGTGCATTCTGGAGCATGACTTCTACAAATACCAGTTGTTTCATTCATCTGTTCATTTTACAGCTCTCCAACAGAGCTGCTTGCACCCAGGTATCGATGGAGAAGGGAGAAGCAGGAGTTATCATTACCTCCTTCTCCCTGACAGGCATTGGTCCATCACTTCTCCTGACTCACTCACCCCTTTTTGTGTAAATGTTGCCTTTATGTTGGGGCAGCATTTCTAGCTAGTTCTCCATGCGGGGAGGTTGTGTCTTATCCCTCTGATACACACTGGGTAGATTAGAGGATTAGCATTCGCAGGGCTAATGCTAACACTATGCTATCACCACTACAGATGGCATTGTCACATGGGTCATAGTCCTGCTATTTGTCTGTTTCCTTAATTACTGTGATAGGTAGTAGATCAGGAAATAAAATCAGCTCGCACTCAAGAGAAAGCTGAATTGGATGTCTGATAAGAAAGTGTAATACAGGATGGAATTCTGGGACATTACAGTCTCCAACAAGTCTGGTTTATCACATCAAGATGGTAGCCTGGACAGCATATGTTTAGGGTTCTTGTCTCTCTTTATCTGTTGCCCTATCCAATTTTCTGATCCCAAAGTACAATTTCTTTCATGCGCAAAGTGTCCATTTACGTACCGTGCACTAACAAAAAATGTTGACACCCCTCTAAGATGAGTTGCTTAAGGGCACAGTGGGTTGTGTAACTCTCTTTAGCTCCCGGTGCTATGAAAATACATGTATTTATAGCCTTGCATGACACTTAAACATAAAATAAGTAGGATTTAAAGCCATAGGGTACAAACAGGTATGCTTTGAATGACATGGCTTATAACGTGACGCTAACATCTCTAGCAGCCCACAATATCACTTCCCCTCAAGTTGTTCACAATAAACATAACCAAAGCAACTAACGGAGTAACTGTGGCCCTGCAAGCCCTTTTGGATCAAAGTGTACATGTTCATCACTTAAAAGCTATCTCAAGACGATTTTAAAACATAGCTCATATCTTGCGTAATATCTAAAAAATTGTATATAATAAATGTTTTAAAAGTGCTCAAGCTTCAGCATCATGCAGAAACCATTTCAAAATGTCTTTGTCCAGCAGCTAACTGGTTCACCGCTCAGCCTGTAGGGAATCTCCCTTGCCTCCCTCCCCAGAGAGGTCAAAGTACAAGGTCAGTTACAGAACAGCGCCCTTGGAGCTGGTAGAGATACTGTGTCTCGCTCAGGTAGCTGGGCAGATGATGAAAGGACCCTATAAAATAGAGGGGAGATGCATGTCAGGTTGCATAAGGCCATGATCACACCTTTCAGTAATCCCTAGGAGCAGGTCACAGTAGAGGATTGGGCTAGCCTATATTTAGCCTTTAAGAGGGTTCTGGGTTGTGACTTACATATCACAGCACCTAGCTAGCAGCAGTCTGTGATGGCTTGCTGTTGGCATTTTTAGTCTTGCAATGGCTTGTATGGACCTTTGTGTGTGTTTGTTCTGATGTGTAGATGATATTTTGTCCACTTTCTTTGATTGAAGAAAAAGCTTAAGAGGCATATCAAGAGTTTTGCTAAAGGCCCTTGATTATGAAGCAACCTTGACAAAAAACAATTTGTTCAATAACCACCAGGGATACTTGAAAAGTTAATCCTTCAAAACAGACAATGAGACATTTTTCATACTGAAAGCCTCTATGTATCTGTAAACAATCCATTGCTTTCCATGGAGACCATTGCCCTGGACACATGAGTCCATGGTGGGCAGCGTTTTTTGTTCATCCTTTCAGTAGCAATTCTTCTAGTTGTTTATCCAGCATGTTCCTTTCGCTCACGGTAACTAGCTCTTATACTGGGTCACTGAGCTAAGCTGTCTAAGCTTAACTACGCTGGGTGGCTAATGCTAACTAAGTAGCTGAGCAACAACAGGTGGTACAGACACCACTCAGATGTGCTTGTATGCTGCATCTGCAATGTTTACAGCCATATATGTCTTTAGCCCACACTTTGAGGTCTCCTCCAGTGTGATGGCTTGCCTGTCCATTTCCTCCAGGGCAATGCTCTAGGTAAAGTAGGGCTGCCATTTTCCACTGTAGGAAGACAGTGTGGAGAGGATTATCCATATGGCCACAAAAGACACCCTACTAACTTTACAATTCCTTTTACTTACCAGAAAGACTTATATAGAACCATTTTCTCTTTCAGGGTATTATCTAAAAGTGAAAGTGGATGTTGAGACTCGTAAATGTTGTTTTTCAAATTTACTACAAATCTACATTGTCTTTTCACTAAAGGGTGAGTCTAACTAGCATATAGTAGGGCTACCTCAGTGTGTATTTGTT
>OOFE01015425.1:1923-6923 GCA_900323365.1 Monocentris japonica | reverse complement strand
TGATCTGGAATCAGTGTTGTAGTGGTCGTGTCTTGGTGTAAGTGGTGCCCCCCGTGCTATCAGCAACTGATCCTGAGTCATTGTTGTACCCTTGTGAACAATCCTCTACTGTGCGTTTCTGTGTGGAAAAGTGTTTCTGTTGTCATTTCAAGTTCATCCTCACATGGGTAGCTCGCCTGTGGGCGTGAAACGTACGAGGCACAACATTTTGAGAAATATTGATTCAAATGCATGATTCTGCTTCATTCTTCTCCCCTCCTCTGTGTAGCCATGCGGGAGACCAAGGAGGCCCTGGAGAGCGTCAGCTCCTCATTGGAGGTCCTTCAGGAGGGTACGGGGAAGCTGCAGGTCAGTCTGGCTGGGCAGCGTGCCTCCCTGTCCAACACCCTGTCCGACCCTGCCTGCACCAATGGAGCCGTCTCTCATACCTGCAACACCATCCGCGCCACGCTGTCCCAGCTGGGAGTCAATGCCGACTTCTCCAGGGTACCAAAGAAGCATTTCATTCGATGTACAGATTGTCCGACACACACGCATGCACACACACAGAACACATCAGAAAAGAACTGAAAATTGAAAATGAAACATTTTCATTGCCTACTGTATCTCCCTTTCTCCTCCTCCCTTGTTCTCTCTATTGTCTCCTGTGTGGCAGCTCCCAGACGTTAGTCAGCCCTTGGCCAAAGTCGATACGGTGCTAAAAACAGACCTCAGCAACATTGTGCAGAAGGTTAGTCTGTTCCTCATAGCTCTCTTATTGTCCCATCTCTCTCATACACCCATCAATCTCTCCATCCTCACCCTGATTTATAAGATACCTTCTTTACCACATTCTCTCGTTCCACCTCCAGGGTTACTCGTCCTTTAATGACACACCAAGACTGGTCAAAGAGCAGACTAAGAACATTGTTACAGGTACACTGTGTGACTGTGTGTGTGTGTATTTATTTGACTTTGATGGCTAGTTTCACTGAATGAAATTCTGGAGTTGATTCACCTCCAGTTCATAATGAGATAAGAGTAAGACGACCTGTACAATCTTTCACTTTTACTTTCTTTCTTCTTTCATCTGCAACTGCATGCTTTTGGATGAACCCACAGCTCTGCCTCGTAAGTCTTGTCTGTCCCTCTTCTCTTTCTGTACGACCCCTCAGTCTTCATACCTCCCAGTCAACAGGCCTTCCAATTGACATAGACACTTAAGAATAAAAAATGTATTCAGTTACGTGTGTGTCTGTTTGTGTGTGTGTAGGAGTGAAGGGCATGCTGGATAAGATTAGCGGGGAGATCATTGGCTTCTGTAAGATGTTTCCAGTGGAGGCCTCTCTGGCCAACTTCACCATCTTCCTCAACCAAGAACATAAGAAAATTGAGTTATTCTACCCACAGATAGACCAAATGGACTTCTACAGGTGCGTGTGTGTGCGTGTGTGTGTGTGTGAGAGATAATTTGTAGGTTGGCGGGCTGCAGTTTTGGTGATGATTGAAGGTGACGTGTGTGAAGGTGATGTCTGTGTGTGTGTGTGTGTGCGCGCACTGCAGGTGGATTGGCTGTGTGGGCGTGCTGTGCATGGTCGTCCTGATCCTGGCCTTCAACTTCCTGGGTCTGCTGTGCGGCACGTGTGGCTACGACAAGCAGGCCACACCCACAACCCGCGGCTGCCTATCAAACACTGGCGGCAACCTGCTCATGGCGTAGGTTACCACAGCAACAGTCCCACCCTCAAATTAAAGAGATAATAAACACACAGACAGAAACAGATGAGACACCTAGCTAAGCAGCAGATGGAGCGGGAGCTAGTCGAGATGTAGGATAGACTAATGAAAAAAGACAAAACAAATAAATAAAGTCTTCTGATAGATGCAAAGGAAACAGACAAATAGTGGAAGATGAAAGCGTTGACTGATTGGTCTGACTGTATCATTATGTCACTTCCTCTACCAGTGGGGTGGGTTTCAGCTTTATCTTCATCTGGGTGCTGATGGGCATGGTGACCACCTTGTTTGTTGTTGGTGGTAACGTGGAGAAGCTGCTGTGTGAACCGCTGGCTAACCGACAGCTATTCCAGGTACTGCACACAAACACTCCCACTCTTCCTCGTTCTCCTTTCCGAATCGTCTTATTTTCACTCTTCCTCCCTTCCTCTCCCTGTGTTTTCCTTGGAGAGTCCTTTTATCTGAGCAGGATAGTGTTGCATAACAGACAACACTACGGCTCTGTGTGCTGACGGTGTGTGTGTGTGTGTGTGCGTGTAGATCATAGACACCCCATATATGGTTCATCCCACCAAGAAGAACTTCCTTCCAGGAATGCTGTTCCAGAACCCTAACATTGACTTGACTTTGGGAAGCATGTACAGGTAACACGCAGACCACACACACACACACACACACACACACTGTAGAAACTTAAATACATTGTAAGAGTCAGTGTGTGAGTATACTGTGTGCGTGTCTCTGCTAGGGAGTGCTACGACAACAACGGTTTGTACCACGCTTTGCAGTTGGAAACCATGTTCAACGTCAACTCCTTCCTCAACAGAACTGTGGTAAGAGTCTACTCACCATGTGGCGTCGTATCGGTTTAGGTGTTAATGTGTGTTTATTCATGCGTGTGTGTGTGTGTGTTTATGTGTATGTGTGTGTCTTACGACAGTACAACAAGGACCTGGCCAAGGTGTTTGAGAGTGTGCAGATTGACCTGCAGGACATCACGCTGCTGGAGCAGGAAGGCAGGGACAGCCTTGTGAACTTTGCCAACTCTGGAGTCGGAGAGATCGACTACGCACCGTACCTTGCTGAGGTAATCTGACTGTGTGTGTACGCGTGCTTGTGACTGCATGTGTGAGAGTGAAAAAATCTCTTGAAGGAAAAGTTCACCCCAAACTGAAATTCTGTCAAACTTCATTTTGGGGTGAACTATTCCTTTAATGTCACTATAACCTCTGTATGTGTGTTTGTATGTGATTTTCACTCCTTTGTGTGTGTGTGTGTGTGTGTGTGTGTGTTTGTTTGTTTGTTCTAGGTAAATAAGGGTGTCACTCTAGTGGATCTCCTGTCCTTCTCCAATGACCTGCAGGCCCAGGCTGACCAACTGGTGAGTCCCAATCAGCTCCATTCACTCTGTCCCATGGTGTGGGCAGGTCACTGTGGAAACACACACATTCCTTTGAGTTTATTGCGGGAGAAGAGAAAAACCCATGCTGATGCTTTAGATTACACCAAATTACCTGTTCTGATTGAAAGTTGATATTAGTACTAGTAGTAATCATATATCTATGTAGTCTTTCCAAGTAACACTGCCAACCACGTGGATCTGTCATTTAATTCAACAATCTAACCACAGGAATCAGATTGGATCACTCCCTCCTAAACCACTCTGTTGATCATCATAGGGTTAAACTGAATCGTATACATTCTGATTGTTGATTACAAATCATTTGGACTCCCACATTTCCAATCTGACTGTAGAGATTTTTGTGACTTTAGACGATAGGAATAAGTCTGCTTACGCCTCTTAACTACTCTGATTAACTGTACATAAATGTTTGGCTCTCTCAGAGTGTGTGTGTCTGCTGCACTAGCTTGTACATGTATTTGTATATATACACCACCACCAAGTAAGAATACACAGTCGGACAGCCTCTCTCTGGAAAATTATTTTGCTTCATGCTCAGCCATCGGGGCTTGTTGGTTTGAACAAGCTACTCATTCACACACACAAAAACACACATTCATAGCACATGCATGGTATGGCAATTAAAGGAAAAATCCACCCTAAAACACCTTAGCACTGTTTAAATAGAGCTATTGGCGATGTACCTTGTATTTCTGGGTCCATTTGTTATTTGGTGGTGTATTTTTCTTCTTACCGTGGATGAGTGGCCAAACATAGACAATGTGATGTCGCGTTGAGAAGTAGAAAGAAAAAGGTAAATTACAACATTTCATCCCAAAACTCCTGCAATGTATTGAACATCACAAATTGATGATATATGACAGTGTAAGAGTATCTGAAGGTGGAATTTTCTTTTAAAGGCACATGGAACATGACAAAGGGATAGTGTGTGTGTGTGTGTGTGTGTTGATATTCAACAACTCTAATGATCTTTAACACTAATTATCTACAGTAACTCATTGCCACAATCTATTTTTTGTTCTCTCAACAATCTGTTTTGCTCTTTGTGTGCATGTGTGTGCGTGTGTGTGTGTGTGTGTGCGTGCATGCGTATAGCCACGTGGTGCGTTGGAGAATGCCCTGAAAGGACACGCTAGCAGTATCAGACATATTCACAAAGAACAGGTCCTTCCCTTGGAGCAAGCTATGGTAATCACCTCGACACACACACACACACATGCACACGCAAATACACACAAGTCCACAAGTCCTCCTCCATGCTACCATAAAAACAGCTCCCTTCTCCGAGGGAAGTGAATCAGCATACATCTCTGTATATTGTTCCCCTCAACTTTCCTTCTTTTCTGTCTTCCTCCTTTTCTCTCCTCTCAAATAAAATGGTGGCAAAGAAATTTGTGAGAGCGCGGGTAAGCCGCTGTTGGTGCGTTGCTGTTGTGACGGTACTCTTTGTCTGTGCTGTGTGTGCATGTAGTGAAAGCCGTGACGTGAAGTGATGCAGTATTGTGTTGATGAGCATTTAGACGTGTGTTTGGTTTGTTGGGTGATGGTGTGTGTATTTTTCTTATGCAGAGTGCCCTGAGCCAAAGCATCCGGCTACTGCAGAGGACAGCCAACGACCTACCGGTGAGGAAACACTGACAGACCACTCATGTACACTAAACTCTAAACTAACTCTAAACATACTAAACACTCTCTCTCTCTCTCTCTCTCTCTCTCTCTCTCTCTCTCTCTCAATAATTTCTGTCATGTCGGGCCGTGACATTTATAAGCCATTACAGAGGATAATTGCTGTGTCATTATCATTAGAATGGAGCAGCAGGACACCCCGCAGTAAACAGAGGTTCAGGGGATTCATCTCATG
>OOFE01015419.1:9364-20984 GCA_900323365.1 Monocentris japonica | reverse complement strand
GGGACACACCTGACTGTTTCTCATGATCTTAAAGACATTTTGATGTAAAGGCTGATGCTGAAATGCTTGAAATTAGTTTCTTAGACAAGTGAAGTTGATCCCTATGTATGAATTTCTTTTCAAAACTAAATTTAAATTAAAAAAAAAAAAGTTTTTTGAAATGCACCCCCAATGAGTAGTTTTCATTTAGAACTTGAAATTTTAAATTTAGAGGTGAAGAATGTTGAAGATCAATGATTAAATCATTATTTTAAAAGCACACATAGTGATTGTGGCCTTTAAAAGTTAATTTGTAGAATTTCTTTGCTTGTTAATGCCGAATGCCAAAGGGTGGCTACTTTGAAGAATCTAAAATCTAAGATAGTATTGATTTGTTTCACATTTTTTTGGTCACTGCATAATTCCTTTCATGTTATTTCATAGTTTTGATGATACTATTATTCTAAAATGTGTGTAAAAAGAGTAAAAATAAAGAGAAACTCTTCTACGAGTAAGTGTGTCCAAACTTTTGACTGGTACTGTATGTGAATTCTTAAACTGAGCACCATTTAAAGGCTTCAAAGCCTTTAAACTACCTCAAGAAAGTGGCTAGGGAACATAATGAAAAAAAATAACAGATGACTCATTATGTTTCACCATAGCTACTAGGCATTTATATCGTTCACACCATTACAACACATCCATTTGTTCCATGTATGTTGGTCAGCGGTGAGAAACTTTTCAAATGAGTATTTCATGAGTAATAATGCCTTGTCACCCCAGAAACATGCCATTTTGAGGTTGTAAGTCAAGTTGCTGTCACAAAACTCTACCATGACCTGTTAGTGTACCCTCAGGGCCATAGCACCACCTGCTGCAGCCTGTCACCTGAACAGTCTTTACCAGACACAAACACATGCACCCGTCAAATCAGATGAGCCCACAGGCTGTCTCACGATCACACAGAACAGGCTCTTTAAAGAAACCAGTACAAAAGCCACCAAGGAAAGTGTGAGGAGGGAGAAGGAATTAAATCATCTGTGAAGGGGAGTGGGTGCACACCTGGGAAGCACACAGCCTATAGCTCTACTTTTCATACACTCTCAAAATCAAAAGAATAAACACAAACATAAACATAAAAACGCACAGAATACGTAAGTCTATAATAAGACAGGGACCAATTAAAGACAGTAGTCTCCCTATTCAAGATGACCTAAGGTTAAAGACGCTTTAGGTTCAGGGAACATTTTAAGGCCCATACCACCACATAGTACACTGTTGCCAAGTGATTCAACCCAATTTTTTTTAGTTATTTAACAAAATTAAAAGATTATTTGAGATAAATGCTAGAAAGAGCAACAAAATTACAACATACCACTGTATATAATGTATCATGCCTCCCTACCAACCCAGTACAGCTAAATTATCGCCAACAGAGCTTTACAAAAGAAAGACATAAAGGCCAAGGAAATCTTCTTATCAGTAATACTATGTTTGGGTGAAAAGACAGACTGCTGCAAGCTCTGTTTACCAGTTCATTTGAGTCTCCACCTCTGCACTGACAAACAGGAGAGCTAGTGGACATAAATAGGTTCTATACATAAACCACTGAGCTTATAATCAAGGCTTCAGGGAATGTTGAAAAACAACCCATTTTCTACTGGAACAGATTAACCATTGAAGAATACAAAGCATGCTTTGTGTAAATTATGTCAGTTGTACAAAACGGATTCCTTCAATATCACCATTCCATGTCATAGCCCACTGGGATATCTCTGTGAAGGTATGTAGGAGGTAAGTTGAAAGTTACTACAAATTTGGCTAAAAATGGCTAAAATTGGAATTGATGGGCATGCCAATTTTTTTATCTGAATACGGAGAAAACAAGCATTGAACTCATCTCATGCCTCTGCTTGTTTTCCAGGCCCTAATGATATCATGCATAGACATGAGCAGACACACCTTCCCGTTTAACTGTCGAGTTAGCACATTAGTAGAGGAGACTGGGGGTGGTTGTCACAGCTTTCACTTTGGACGTATTTCTCAGCAATGACTTTCAGATCTAATTTCTGTAGTACTAAAGAGATTACAGTCATGTCTACTGTGCTTGCTGAAGGCGACGACACTATTACTGTTGTTCATATTTAATATTATAGTATTGTTGTTGTTATTATTATTACACACAGATTAGACAGATATAAACATATTACACATCCCCCTGCATCCCTGTTGCTTAAGTCAATTCCTTCACACAAACATACACATTGAGACTATTGGTTTGTCAGCAAGTACACTCACATTTTCTTCAAAAAATGTACCTAACCGAGTTTCTTTTTTCTATTTTATTTCAAGTTAAATGTGAACAAAATCAAAAAATGATTGCTGATTTGAAACGCCTCACCAACCTGTGACAACTTTCCTAGGTTTGCCTGTGTGACAACAACGTAGCTAAACTGTGCTGTAAGGTAAATGAGCAACAAGTTTGAAGCATATTTGGTGTCAGTCAGGCTGCACGTTCTACAAACCTAAAAAAATCAATTTGATATGAACCTGTAGCCTAAAATCTATTTGTATCATTGGCTTGCCTAATGAAAGTGTGGCAACCTGCCCCAACCAGTCTTTTGTTAAGTATCCGCTGTCATGTGCACTGTGTTTAAGTTGATCGCACGTATTTGATCTACAGCGATAGTTTCAGTGTTCATAATACGCATGACAAATTATTTGCACTATAGTGTTGAAAACATTTAGAACAAAAACACCAACATTTCAAATTTCTTTGGAAAAGCACAGGCAAGCCTGGACGAGCCTCAGTGCTGTGACCACTTACATTTGTCTTGGTTGTCTAAGTGGGTGTGACAAAAATCATGTCTGACATTATTATCGTTCATTTCCGTGGCTTTTTTTATTATTGTTTAAGAGTCTGTTTTAGTATAATAAACTATGAACATAGTTTATTAGTTTTAAAAGTGATGCATATTATCCTCTTGTTCTTTAAACTGACGTGAACTTTCTAACAGGCACAGAAATAAGCACAAATAACTCCAGTTTACTCCAGTTCTCTCTCGTTAAAGCCAGGATTTTGTCACGTGAACACGACTCACCTTGCTGTGTGAAGCCGGGTCTGGTGTTTAGATAGAGGAGCGCGTGATGCAACCGTCGTGCCTCAGTTTCGAAGTCAACTGGACTGAACGGAACTGAGACTTCCGCATATAAAACCCTGCCCCATCTGGCTGCCGGTAGGAGGGTTTCAGAGCAGTGGTGGGGCTGAGTGAGTGTAACAGGCTTCCTTTAGGGTGGGATAGTACAGGTGAGCTGTAAGTACACGGTCACTCTAGGTTCCTCAGACTTGGAGCATTGTAATCGGTAAAGTCCTTTCTATACATTTTAGACACAACAGCTGGCATTCCTGAGATCCAAATCTACAGATTATCCTTCATATGAAATAGTCAAAGCAAATAAAAAAAAGTTCCTGTTCATGAAGAAAATGTTCCCAAAGCCACAAATCAGTTATTTGAGAGTAGTTTTACCCACCAAACTGTTCAGTGTTATGCTATTTTCCATTAGTATGGCCTTAATAGGAGGAAAGACATCAGAATCAGAAATAGGCCTACAATGTTTTATCTTAGGCCTCACTTTGTTGTTGTTGTTTTAAGTGATTAGATTGCATTAAGATTAAGTCCTGAAGAAATAGAACTCTTATTGGTATTTTGGTATTTTTGTGTCAAAGAAAGTTATGTCACTTTCGCTGAAAAACAAATCATTGATGGGCATGGGAATTTACAACTGAAATATTTTTGTTTTGCTTCAATGTTTACACCGATGTCAGTGGCACAGTGTCTGTATGCTCTCTAGTGGTCAGCATAGGAAGTACATGCTTCACAAACTGCTCCTCCAGATTTGCAACTTTACACCTTGAGGCAGGAAGTGGGAGATGGGTAGGTTCACGCCCCCAGATTTGTCACTCATGTTGATGAGCTGTCTACCTTGAAACCACATCTAGCCTGAGGCTGAGGTAAGCAGCCTCCCTAAAGCCACAAACAATCTGCAATTTTAAAAAAAATCAATGCCGATGTCGACTTGAAAATGTGGCTGTGCTGTCCTGTCTTTTCTTACTGCTTTACACCATTGTTGTTGTTGCTTTGATTTCCCTGCACTGTGGCCGCTAGCCTCACCAGCTCACTGCTGGACACGCCCGACACAAAATGTCTTGAACATCATTGAAAAGCCAGGCAAACAGGGGATACAGGCATGTACACACAGCGTCACATACAGACACGCGACTGACCATGTATAATATATTCTATTTTTCTTTCTATTCTGTTTTTCTAGTTTAATGTGAAAAATGCATCTTGTAGCTTTAATACCTGTGCGATGGACCAGATGACAGATCTGGACCAATATTTCTATGAGTAGAGTATCAAATATACAATCTATCTCTATTTTGCTGGAATGATTTATTCACTCCTTTTGAGTCTTTCACCAGCTGTTTGTTTTTTTTCTCTTTCTTTTTCTCTCCCTTTTTCTCTCTGCACCTCTAATCAGTCTGCACAGCAACAAAATTAGTTCAACAAACAACAAAAACTCAGATGCAGATTTATTTTGTATTTTGCATTCAAACAATTAACATACATGCGAAGGAAATCTGATGAGAATAAATTAAAGCTATTTCTGTAAAGTCTCTATTGGTATCTTCAAAGGCTAATAGACTGGAGCTGCAAACTGTGAGCAGGACCAGTGGGTTGATGGGTAGGAGGCAAAATGCACTCAAGAAAAATGAGCTGCCCGGGAGTCATTGACTGGATTCACGTTTTTCATTTCAATCATGTTTCATTCTGCAATGAACCTGAAGGGGATTTCAACTCACCTGCTTATCTATCTATAGAAAGGATAACCATCAAAAGATTGATTGTGTCAGAGAGCGCATGGTGTCATATTCTTGTTGTCACTTATAATCAGTTATGGTATTCAACTATGCTGTAATGATGACAAGCAGCATATACAGGAAAACTGATTTAACAACACCCACTATGAGTCAAGTAGTGCCAAAGTATCATTCTCTGAATGAAAGTGCAAGAATGTGCACGTTATCAGTGTCAATCAAACCCAAGCCAGCAAGGGCTTTACCTTACCTTACCTTTTCCAAGCAAATCTTTTCCCGTCTGAAACCCATTAAGTCAATTAAGTCAATTCAAAAGCACATTCTTTTATTCGGAAAAGAATAATATTTCTACCACAAAAATGAATTTAACCAACCTCTTCAACTCCATTTCTGTGACATCTCAATGTGTACTGACAATTCACTGAGGAAGAGGTGAGTTTCTCTGCCACTATAGACTTGAATGACCCAACAAAGCACAGTACAGGACTAATTTTCAGTCAATGACTGAATGGTCCACTGGTAGTAGTATACTGAATCATGTATAACAGTGTGTGAGTGTACAATATGCAGTACATACTGTTGCGTATATAGTAAGTTAGTATCCAATTTTGAATACTGTTCTGTTTGAACCCATTAAGACAGATGCTGTCTTGTATTCTGCTGCATGACTCAGCTGGGCTTTGCTTCAGCTGCCTATGGGCCATGTTAATACATAGCTAAGCTGATGGGAAGCCCAGTAGTGTAATGCTCTGAGACAAGCCAGAAGGCTGTGGAACCACTGAAGTGTAGTAGTCCTCCTTTATGGAAGCTTGGAGTCCTTACATAACAGAATAAGCAAACTGCCCAGGAAATCCTGGCATCAAAAGCTCAACTTCAAAAGAAAAGTTCAAAGAGGGACTCACTGAGGAATGGATTACAAAGGAAGAAAGCACTTAACACTGTAGGCAACTGGCCTCAAGATATTTCAACTGTCCCATGTGATTACTTGATTGTGATGTAAGTCAAGATGAAGAAGGATGTTTTAGGTCATGTGGCACAAACACCTTGCCCCCCTCCTAAAGTCATCCATAGATCAAATCAATTTAATCAAATGGACTTTAGTATACAAAATAAAGAACTGAAGGTAAATAAATACAGATTTTGTGTTAACTTCATTTGTTTCTTGATAGCACTTGTAACTTGGTTTTGAAAAAAAGTGATTTACAAATAAATTATTTGTACAACACAACATTTGTCATGCAGTCTGTAACATATGATAAAAAAATTCTCATTGCTCATGTGAATGGTTAGCTTGGTTATGGTGGTTAACTAAATGGTTAACTAAATGTTTACCACCTGTAAACACGTATATTTGGCTGTAATAGTTGGCTAGGCAGTTGTAACCAAACTCATTTACTCTGTTTTCCCACATAAACACACATCCACAACCACAAACATGAACACATTCACCATTTAGCTTCCTGATGTTTCAGGAGAGGAATCATTCAGTTTCCAGGAGTTCGGTAAAGTTCAGACTCTGTAGATCCAGCAGCAGGTCTCGGTGTCAGCTCTGTGTGCTTTGCTTTTTCTCATTACAGGATTCATCCAGCAAGCTGCTCTTTGACGTGGGACTGGCGATGACATGGGCGTCCCCACACTTAGTGTACAGCAAGTCTGGCTGTATCAGGGCCTGCATTTCCTTCTTCTCCTCTTGTGTCTCTTCTTCCTCCTGTACTTGCTGGGGGTCTCTCTGCTGGTACTCGCTCTCTTTCTTTGCATCATCTTCCTTCTTTCCCTCTTTTTTCCAGCTTTCATTTGTCTCCTCCCTGTTCGTAAGGCGTGCCACGGTGGCCACGTTGACAGACAATGAGTTGTTGTCACATCTGTTCAATGAGCTTCGCACTGGGATTGCAGCCTAAGGGGACAGAATAAAACAAAAAGCATAAGAAAAATAACTGGACATTACATATCTTTAATTCTGAATACATGTCTTAGTGCTGACATGTTGCTCTTGTCTTGTCACTTGACATGATTTCAAACTTTCAAACAAACATACACATATAACGATGAAAAGAACCTGGAACACCTACCTTACCTGTTCCTGGCTTTGGCTGCTCTTTGCCCTGTTCTGCTGAGTTGATCTGTGCTCCTGCTCCCTCAGAGCTCCCAGGGAGTGGCTAGACCTCAGAGAGTGGCCCTGCTGCTCTATGGGGTCCAGGCCCACATCGCTCCACACCTGCTGCAGGGGATACACATGTAAACATGAACTGTAGTAAGCATTTAATTTTTAGCTCCCTTATTTTTAATAATTCCCTTTATTAAGGGAAGGTCGTCATCCGGTAAACCCCTGCTTCAACTTTTCAACAATTCCCTTATAATTGTGGTATGATTAGACAGTAACAATATAATAAATGGCACATTATCCGTTTTTATGCCTACAAGAATGATGGAGAATGTTCTTTCTCTTAGCAATAGCTTATTTTTCACTCACACACATTAGTCTCATGTCATTGATTGCATCGCCTGACTTCAATTTACGCCATTTATCCTAGAGGTTCACATACGTTTTCCAGCTTTTAAAAGTACATTTTTGTATGCTATTTGTTAAATCACAGTTATTGTTATAACTTATATGACGATCAGACTATATTTTAGGAGCCATTTATCCAGGAATGCAAGTAATTCAAAAGGGGTCACAAACGTTGTGGAGACATAATTTTTGTTGGGCACCTCAGGGTATAACTGGTATTTATTGGCATATTCTGTAGATTGTTGTCCTTGACAGCATTGCTCCTATTCAGTATGGAAACACATTCTTGTTTTGAATGTTTGAATGAATAAAATGAGTTCAGCTTTGGGGAGCACATGGTAATGCAGCTGTATTGTTTACGCCCTATAATACTGTTGACATAGTGACATGATGAATTAACGTATTGACTCACATACTTGAGTTATTTAATACTGAATAGAGATACTTCAGTAGAGATATTTCAAATTATATTCTTGGAACCCTAACATTTTGCAAAATTCTTCTTATTTTTTGTTATTTCCTTGATGGATGCATTATCAGTAAAATCTGCAACATCACTTATGATAATGGCTTTGCAGTATGGCTTTCACATATGTTGAAATATGAACCAAGTACCAATATAACTTGATCACAGCAGGAAAGACGACTAAAATATTTTACTCAAGTAGAAGTTGTCTAGAAAATAAGTCAATAAAAAAGAAAAGACTTCACACAAATATCTTTAAGTTATATTTGAGTGAAAATCATTACAATATTGTGTATAGTAAATAACTAAGTGTTTTTTTTCTTTATTTATATAGAATTTTTTTTTTTTACACAAAAGAGAAAAAGTACAGCAAATGGTGCTCAACACAATGCAACACGACAACTGCAACAGTAATGTAAAAGCCAATTAAACTACCACACCAAAAAGCAAAGAAAAGAAAGAAAGGAAGACACAAAGTCATAAAAATCATAGAACACAGCAATCATGTTAAAATTGGATAAGCCAGTGCAAATAGATTTATGTTTTAAGACCCTTATTAAGACTCTCAACAGAGCTTGCTGAGTGGACACATGATAATGGAAGCGTATTCCAGGTTCGGGGCCTTAAACACATTCATCACCTCCAGATTTCAGTTTGGAATGAGGGAAGCCCTTGGTTGGAGGACATAAGTGACCTAGATGGAGAATAAGGGGTCAACAAGTCACATCTAAAGAATCTTAAACACTAATCTGAATTTTAACCAATGCAGAAAGGCTAAAACAAATATGACATTTACGATTAGTTTTAGTCAGTTTGCGGCTGCATTCTGGACCAATTGTAAGTGATAGATAGTGGCTTGACTGAGGCAGACATATAAGGCGTTGCAGTAATCTGGGTGGGAGGATATAAAGGCATGAGTATGTTTTTCCATGGACTTGATCACAGAATTTAAATACGTATGAAATTTAAAATGAGGATCAAAGACAACACCTTGATTTTCAGCAGATGACTTAATGTTAGAGCCATTCTGCAAATAGATTACTTTGTCAAGTTCATTAGGTTTGATGGACATATAAAGCTGAGTGTCAACAGTGAAACAGTAATAGGAAATGCAGCCAAAGCTATGGATAATATGCCCTAAGGCAAGGACAGTATAAAATGGGCCTAAGAATTGACCCCCCGAGGTCAGTGTGGAGTAAAAGAGGAAACATGGTTTCCAATACAAACAGCAATTTTTCTGTCCCATAGATATGAGGAGAACCAGTTAAAGTCAGAATCAGATAAACCAATCCATTTCCAAAGCCTATTGATCATGATGGTATGATTGATAGTGGCAAAAGCAGCACTTAGGTCGAGAAGCACTAACAAGGAGCCCTCATCACTGTCAGTACAAACTAGTAAGTCATTTAATGCTCTTTGAAGGGCCGTTTCGGTGCTGTGCTGCTGACGAACGCCAGACTGAAATTTTCAAAGATATTACTGCTGTCAAAGATTTCCAGTAGCTGTTTAGCCACAATTTTTTAACAACTTTTTCTTACATAGTAAGAAAGATGGATCAAGGCCAGGTTTCTTTAAAAGGGGCTGGACAGAAGCCATCTTAAAATAGTTTGGAACATGGTCAAGACAGGGAAACAATAGAGAGAAGACTTGAGCCAATGGTTCCCAAGGTTCCCTTCAGGAATTTGGTTGGCAATATATCCAGGGGACTAAAGGACGGTCACATACGTAACACGGTGTCAGTGAGTTCCTGAGGAGATAAGGGTAAACTGGTTCAGCCAATCAGGGGAAACACATTTAAGGAGTTGAGGGACAATGAAGGGGCTAGGTGTAATATTAGCTCTGATGCTGTTAATCTTGTCTGCAAAGAAAGATTTTCACAGTCAGACATTTGGAACATTATTAACAAGCCGATTGATGGTGCTGATCAGCAACTTAGGGTTATGCTTATGATTAGAAATTAGGTTGGGATAATAAGTGGCTCTAGTATCTTTCATTTTTTTGATTCTTTCCAGTGTGAATTTTTCAATCTACCTTCTGCATTCTACATTCTCTTCTCAGACAGCGGATGTCCTCATTTAATCAAGGGGAAGAGTTTGCAATGGGAATAGGCCTGGACTTGAAGGGTGCAATTGCATCCAAGGTGGAAAGACACACATCATTTAAACAGTTTACGGTATATGGTTCATAATCGACTACCTCCATCCACTTACACCAAACCAAAATTAATGAATTACCCATTTTGTCTTTACAAATAATTCAAAGGCTAATTATCAGTCCAAGGTTCGGGAATCATTCCTTTGGAGCTCAAATCAACAGTCATGCCAGCCGGTGAAGTCTAGCGTGACTGTTTAACTGTAAATGCCACTTGCAGTGTGGTCTCTTATATGTAAAAATAACTGGTCAAAAGTGGAAGTAAAAATGAAGACTTTTAAAAATACTTATACTTATTTTAAAATCTATTCAGGCATAGTAAATAGAATTGTTGTCTATCCTATGTCCTGATCTACTTTCTCCTGCTTGAAACTGATTGATAACTGGAGTCCATTATCAGGATCCATACCCTACCTAGAAGGTTATGCTCGCCTAAAGATACCTTATCTGTGCTCTTCTTTCTTTTGTGTGGCTTGTCATTAGGTGGCTCACCAGCAATATTTTGCGGCTTGCAATGATAATGATAATACCATTTTCTATGCACAGACTTGCAAATACAATACAATTTCTGTGGCCAATATCGTTAATCGGGCAGCTTGTTTTTTGAATGAGGATTGTTTCAAATAGCACAGTATCTATAAACCATATTCTTCCATAAAAATGGAATGAAAGAAAATAGTACTGGTGTTTATGTAATGCATTCAATCCTTATATTTCATGTTCTGCCCTTGATATGAAATAATAACCACATTTTGGGTACAGTACATTAACTCTCAGCCTGTGCAGCTCCCTAAGTGTTGAGTGGCTCCCTGGCAAAAATCAGTGAGTAACACTGCCTCAAAATCTAGTGCAGAAGCCAAACTCACTGTGTCTGCCGTAGACATGGAGAAAACTCTGTGAAACTTTGTTTTGGAGGCTGACGACCGTCTACTCAGCGTTGAGTCCCTGAAGGAGGACTCACTGTTTGACATTGATATGCAAGCCTTCCTGGGGGCCTGGGCAAGGAATTGTAGACAGGGAACGTTCTCTGCTAGGGTGTTCCTGTTGAAAAAGCGTAGCTGTGATCTCTTAACATAACCTCTGGATCTCTTTCAGGCTTAGGTTAGTTGGATGACCATACTCACCTGTATTTGGAGTGAATAATGGCATAGATGAAAGGGTTGTAGATGGCTGATGCCTTGGCTATAATAGCAGGTACAGCTTTGGAATAGGGACTGAGGATGCTTCCATATCTGAAAGGTGCAGAGGGTTTGTACAGAGCAGAACTGTAATTCACTGAGGATTGGTCTCTGACACTTTGAGCTTGTTGCATAACATTTCATCATGGCATACATAGATGTTCTACAGGGGGTGAAAAATGTTCTTCATACACATGATGACACATTTCAATGGCAGTAAAGAAAGTAAATGACATGAAAAAACTCAAAAAAAGTAAGATTGTATTTCTTGAAATGAAATACACTGAATACACAAGTATCCTAAGCTTGCCCCCATCTCTTTCTCTCTCTCTCTCTCTCTCTCTCTCTCTCTCTCTCTCTCTCTCTCTCTCTGTCTTGTCTTTGAATTTACTCTGGCATGGCATGTATAGCTGCCTCCTGCAGTCCATGTTCATCTGCATGTCCTATGGCCCAGAGAT
>OOFE01015418.1:0-22315 GCA_900323365.1 Monocentris japonica | reverse complement strand
TGAGATATTACCTGTTGTATTGTAACTTCTTGACCCCCGTTTGGCTACTGGTTGTGGCTTATCACAATATTGACAGGTTGTATATATGACATCTGCAGCATTTTATTATCATATCTAGTGAGTTATTTTTTGCAAAAGTGGTTTATTACCTGGGTTGCAATGTTGCATAAGCAAAGCTTAGAGAGAGCAAGACTCAGTATGTAGGTATCTTTTTCTTGATTTACGTTTTTACCCTGCACCTGAGATAAACTTTGATTTGAGATGTACATAGACTATTTTTAGTATTTTTACCAGAAGTGATGATAATGCAAATCTGTGCAATTTAACCTTTGGTTATGTCGAGATAAATTGGCCAATAGTTTGTTTGTATAGGCATAATTCACTCTGTGGCTCAATGTTCAGCTCAGTGCCGTTCAAAGTCAGCATACTTTTGAAATTTGATGGGTGAGAAGCAGAACCTACTAGGCCTGATGGAATGAAGAAAGTATACTGAGTAGATTTGGCTGTAGTGTCATTCTGAGTTTGAATCTGTCCTCCACTTTGTCTTATTGGAAGGAAAAGGGAAAAACAAGTGGAAAGGCTCCCTGTAGGCACAACCGTTGAGGAATATCCATAGAGAGATGGAGGGAAACTAAGAGGAAGGGAGAGGGAGCAGCAGAATGACAATAGAGAAAAAGGGCAAAGGGAGCAGAAGATGCAGGCAGGTGACTCTAAATCTGTTTGAAACTCTATCTGTCACCTGCAAGCAAAATGAGCTGTAGCCATGCACCTAGGTACAGTAACAAGAGGCTTTTTGTCTTTTAGATCTTGACAGTTGAGTTAAGAGCTAGGCTTAGGGCACAGAGGTGGCAGTTACCATGTCAGAGTGTTATATATTTCCCATCAGCACCTTCCAATAACAAGGGAGAGACAGGAAGGGCCCCAGTGTCAGTGGAGATATAAGCAAACACTGGCTGCTATCACTGATGAAGGCACTCTGCCTGCTTGTGCACCATCCATTCAGAACAGGCTCACTCAGGCAATTAACTCTTCATCCCCCACGTCTGACTAGTAGTCACCACTCTACTGCAGCTTAGATTGTGCTTGACATCTTGAACATGGTTCCTGAGCTCTGTTTGTCTGCACATCTTAGTCAGTTAAGGTTCCATGTGATCACTTCACACAATTCAAGCATAGGTCAGCATCGGCCAAGGATAAAGTTGCCTCACTAGGTCTTACCACATCCACTGAGAGTGCCGTTTTATTGAATTAATGGACACTATGGATTTATGTGTATTCCATGTTCTATTGAATTGATGAATGCATTATTTATATTGCACATTCATCAATTTATACATGCATTGTGATAATTGATTACAATATAAGGGTATGTAAAGAAAATAATGGCACCAATACGTCAAAAAGTCAAGTGAAAAAAGTAGTAAGTGTCTAAATGCGGTGAGCATAGTGAGAGAAATGTTTCTTTTCAGCTCTAGAAATATCCATTACTGTCTTTCAGTTCTACAGAGGTTTGCTAGTTATATAACCTAGGTAGGTCTGTTAATGAGCACTGGTAGACAGGTTGTGGGGCTACAGAGACTTATTCAGGAATATGAGTCTCATGGAACCATGTGCAATCATTGATAAAACTGTTTTGCATGAACACAATTGCAATTCTCATTTTAACAAGCACCTGCTCTCTGCTCTGCATTTTAAAACGCCCTCTTGGGAATCAGCTATTTAAGAGTGTGTTTATGTGTGTGTGTGTGCGTGTGTGTGTGC
Organism: Monocentris japonica; assembly: GCA_900323365.1. Taxonomy (NCBI): domain Eukaryota; kingdom Metazoa; phylum Chordata; class Actinopteri; order Trachichthyiformes; family Monocentridae; genus Monocentris; species Monocentris japonica. The sequence continues at coordinate 20,554 of OOFE01015418.1, read as the reverse complement.
ATACATACGTGCATGTTTACGTCCATGTCTGTGTTTGTGTGCATGCATGAGTATGCATGTACATGTTTATGGGTGTGGGGGGGCATCAGTCATGCAAAAGAATGTATTTTGTATATCTATGTGCATAACTGAATCTGCATGTGATCCCTCAGTGTGCAAATGCATGCCCAGTCTGTCTTTTTATTTCCAGCTCTGTTGGTAATATGAGAATAACGACAGCCTGGGGGCCTGATGAAACTGACCTCGGTGTTAATGAGCTTCTCAGAGACAGACAGCGATTCTCTATGCACTTTAATTGACACGGAAACCCTGCTTGCGCACTACCACTTACCTGTGTCAATCTTAAGGAGACTTCTCAGCCCATATCTGTGATAGCCATTTGTCCCATCCGCCCTCTCAAGAGCCGCACCAGCATTCTCATCATCCTCCCTTAAGTGCCTTTCCATTTATTCCATCATTGGATGCGGCCCTATTTTTAATTTCTATTTTCTCCACAGTTGTGTGCTTGGGGTAAACTAATGCACTTTGTGGAATGTGTTCAACAATGAGCACAACAATTGCACGTAATCATGTGGAGCTGGTGAATTGGATAAAGCTTTTTGCATATGTGATGAGCTCAGAAAGTATGGTTGTTCTGAAATGACTCCAATGATAAACTCCTCATAGAAAGAGCCCATTTTAGTGTTCACCCACATGTCTAAACTTCCGCTGACCCCAATGCTTGTCAGAGTCATTATGTTCCATTTTTCCAATGGATTACCTCTATACAAATTCTTCTATAGAAATGCGTATAAAGTCATATTTCTGATTACCATCATAAAGATTCCCTCTGCAAGACCCTGTAAACATTCTGTGTGTGAGAATCTGTGTGTGTGTGTGTGTGTGTGTGTTTATGGGGTCTGCACATGTGTGCAGGCACTACATGTGAGTACACAAAGAGCTGCTTTGAAGCCTGTGAGGATAATTCACATTTTATAGACAGAACAAGTCAAGTGTGTAAAGTTCAACAGAAACATCAAAGAAAATGAACAGAGGCAATGACATTTTAATCGAAATGACCACCCATGTAAAAAAATCTTTGTTGACAAAGGCATTTCATTTATCTTTTACATATTTTTTGTAACCCCAACCACTCATTGTAGCAGGGAAGACAAATGGATCTTTGTTTGTTCATATGAAGGTCAAATATAGAGGTAGAATGGGAACCAAAGGCATAATGTGCATGAAACAAAATCTAGCCCTTTTTTATGTGTATGAAATTTTAAATAAGTAAAAAGTTAAAATGGATTAAACACAGAGGGTACAGATTTTTATTCTGCTGTAGTTCATAGAATACCTTTTCATTTCTTTCCCTCCAACTTTCTAAACTGAAAACAGTCCATTTAAAAGTATTTATGTATTATATTTTTTGAATAGTTCCTTCCAAATATACCTTAATATTTGATAAAGTAATAAAAAGTAAGTATTGGATGAGTCAAACAACAAAAGAGAGTACAATTATGAGCAATCCCGATGCGTCGCCCAAACTGTAATAATTACATGCTAATTTATTTTCAAATGTCAAAATGACAAGGTGCATTTCAATATCTCCCAATGATGTGTTTTATTAATTTTATTCAAATATAAAAAGGACCTTCATTTCACATCAGAGACATTTGATTATTTCATATCTCAACAAATATCGCTTTCAGAGGAGGACAGAGTAAGATGCCTCTGGCTGTGAGGCGAGTTGGCCATGGGTTTTTGGACCATGCTTTGAACATCAATCACAGCCTGGCACTGGGGGGAGCGTTCCTGCTCCCCGCATCAGTCAATGACTCCCTCCTGCCCTTAACACTTCAGCACAGGACATGTTCATGCACTATCAAAGTCAGATACCTCCAATCTGATGAGAGGAATTGCTGAAGGAGGGGAGGTAAATGGCGAGAGAGGAAGAGAGATTCCAGACTATTAAGAATGTAAACACACATGCCACTGGTCATGCAGGTAATTCATTACTGTATCTATCTCTTATTAAATCTGGGTAGTATCATCACAGCTACTTTTTAGAGTAACAGTTTTTTATTATTCATACAACAGTCCTATTCACATGCATAAAATCCGAGCTGTTAAAGATGCAGTAGATAACAACACTCTTTGACCCTCAGCAGCCTGGAATAAAAAATGTATCCCTAAAGATTGCATTCTATGCTTGCACAATTCTTTTGACACATACCTGCAAACCAGAATTTAGTCAGAATGTAGAATTGTGAGTGTGTGTCTAGCATCTGGATCATCACGTATGTGACTTGCAAGGCCATGGTCAAGATATAATGCAAAACTGGAATTAGGTCATCCCATAATAAATACTCATTATATACATTTATATCAAATATCACATGCTATTTTGCTTTTTGCTATTTATTTTGCTATTTAGCACTGAATTGGTGTGGTCCATAATAATGTGAAAAACAAAGCAGATATGGAGGAGACTATTTCATGTTTCCTATTTAAAGGTGCGGGGAAGACTTGTGCATGTAACAATCATGTGTGGGTTGACCAAGTGTTGGTGGGTGCAGTGAGAATGCAAACAAGGTCTGTGTCGTCAAGCTTAATATCACTATAGATACTGATAACGCCTTCATTTGTCACCATGATTACTTCTAATTTCTAGATGACATTTTAACACAGAGAAGTAGGATCTAAACCTCCAAAAGTCCCCTGCCGGATCTTGAAGCAGATCTATGCTGTAGCTCACTTCCTAGAGCACAAATCAAAGCTGGGATGGCAGCTGTGATGTAAGTCCGTTTAATCTTTTCCTGGTGGAAATGCACTCATTACTTTGAGTTAACGGAGGGAAAGAGAAAAACATTTTTTAGGTCAAACGTGACTAACATGCCACAAAATAATATTCTCATATAATGTATTATTTTGAATAAAAAGTAACATATAGTATGTAGTACATATTTTTAAGTAACTCCAACACCAAGTGTTGGTCACATCCAACTACAAATATTCTGGCTTTACTAATCTGTTTCTCAAATTTAAAGGGGCAATAAGCAAGAATTTTACTGCCCTGTAGCACAAAATGACCATAGTATATCTGTGGGCAGTTGATAGGATTATTGGTTGGTTATTGGCTTTCAAAACCCTCTTCCTGTACCGTACAATGTTTTGGAACTAAAGCTCCCCACCCATTTGAATTTCAATACACTCCCAATCTCCTCCCCCACCTACTCGCATTTTCAACTGCACAACAACAGAGGACGGTGCATGAGAAAGTGACCAGCATTGCAAGACATTTCAGCAGCACAAGATAATAAGCCTCGTTCTCAAGCTAAGAAAAGCAAATGGCAAAGCTGTATTATTACAATATATTACATTGTGATATATTACCTCTTTGCTAGATATTTCTGTTGGCTCACTGCTCATTAGTTGGCTTACTTGTCCCTGTTGTGTGACTTTGTGTCAATTATTTGTGCCAATTACAGGCAACCATAGCTCCAGGGGACAGGAGGAATGGGAGGTGAGGGCTGTATCAGAGACTTATGTAGGAGGAGATAAGTTCTATCACCGTTGTTGCAATTGCCAATGGATACTGATCAGAGGTTGATCAAGTCATAGATTACTTAATGCCCCTTTAACATACTTTTTCCATTTCTTCTTTGAAACCTGATTAGCCATTGCATATGAACTCTCAAAAGCCTGTGGGGAACAACACAAAGAATGGGTCAAATTAAAAGTCCATCTGTGGCAATGAGTGAGAAGGATGGTGCTGAGGCAGAAATAAAGTTCACTAAGTCTGCAGTCTTTCTCAGTGATACCATAGATGAGCTGAGATAGCTGAGATACAGTGAGTTTTTAATTTACACAAGTGAAACTGAAAACTTGAAAACCTGGCATCACAGCTCATTCCAAGAACAGCATGTACAATACAGCAAACATCACAACAAGACAGCATAACATAACATAACATAACAACATACAACATAGTACTAATACTACAGAATCCAAGAGATGGATCCCCCATTCATTTAGTGTATGTGTAGTGTGAATGTGTGTGTTTCTCAATAGGAAAAGAAGCTTGATCAGTCTTTAACAATGGAAGATTCCTTTCATATATGTTAGACTAGAGGTTACCTAGTCACTCGGAAACATCACATCTTTTATTAGCTCTCCAATGCTCTGGGGGAGAGCACTATATCTGGCATATGAGCTGTCACCCAAAACAAATGGTGGATGCGGAAGGATAGCTGCCCCATGTTTCTAGAGCTCTTCTAGTGTGTGACAAATAGTGTCAAGACATTGTTAATGATAAAAATCAACTCTCTAAGATAAGCTTTGTAATGAAGGGACTTGTTCAAGAAGCAGGTTTTTTTTCCTGTAGCTTAAGACAAACTATTAATACAAAATCATTGAGACAATACCTACTGCAGGGAAGTAATTCATATACATTCAATAACACCAGCATGTTTAAATACAAGCAATGTGTAAGCATCCATGAGGGTTCTCACTGCAGGCTTATAATGGAATATTAAGTAACTCAAGTCACCTTCAAGATCTCATTGCTGTAATCTTTCAATATGACAGTACGGTTTGCATGTTGTGCATTTACTTAAATGGTAAATCACTACACAACAAAGATAATTATTTTGCCCATCCGAGCATGTTGCAATATCATGGAGGTCTGATATGATGAGCAGATCATTTTTCTCTGGCAACAATGTTCCTACCCCACCTGAAGGTAAAGCTGATGTTCAACATTTGCATCGTACTAAAACTGGAAATCCATTTATCACATGAGAGATAGAGATACAATGGTTGCACTGATGATAAAATGCATGTGCATTCCCATTAATACAAATACACATGAATGGTAAAATTCACTCTGTCCAGGGTTAACATTCATATTGACCCAACATAGACAAAAGATATGAACAAAATGATACCCTGTTATTTGACAACATTAATCATTAGTGGTTTTGTTTACTGTCTGGCTTTTAAGGCCCTGAACTTCATTCTCAGACACAGACGGGCAGACATACACACACACACACACAAACCACTACAGGTACACACCGTCATCTTATTATCTCTCCTTTTGAAGGTGATTACTGTTCAAGTGTCACTTTTGCGACAAAACAGGTTGATGAGCCACAATGGATCGATACTCTTCTAGTATCCAAGCAGAGTGCAATGGACTAAACACTCTCATTTGTAACCTTTTTTTAATGCCCCCTAATGGCCGCCTTGGAAGATCACCCTATTGATCCAATGAAAAAACGTCTAGGGAGGCACAATAATTCTGTTTTACCCACATGGGAGATCTGCAATTTTCATCTAAATGGGAAAGGTCCTGAGGATCAAAGTAGAATATGGTATAAACACACAGGGAAAATGAAAAAAAAAAACTTCTGCCTGAGAACAGAGCCAAAGGGAAACCTGTGCAGACTATCCATTGTGAGGCACAAACTGCTGCGAGCCATTGCAGGTGCAAACGAGCTATTGTTCTCTCTTTGAGCTCTCATGTGTACCACACAGAACCTGCAGATTGTTGATATGCTCAGACTGAATGGAAGTGGGAAATGTAACTCCCAGCCTTCGGCATATTTCACTCTGCACTTCAACAGTGGTACTTCATAAAATTCTACATTTGTCCTTTCCTGTTTGTTTTCATCTCACTCTATTCTTTCCCCTTTTTTCTCTTGCTCTCCTTGTGTCTGTCTCCCTGTGGTGGTATTTATATAGGTGGAACAGCATTGGTGAAGTGATTGAAACACTGTCCTGTACATCAGGGTGGTTTGTGGGGCCTGTCCATGCTCTAATCCATCCCGCCGCCCCACCACACAAGTAGAATATCAAACAGGCAATCCCTGAGGAAAGGAAGAGAGAGTGAGAGACTGAGAGACATGGAGGGAGAGAGAGAGAGAGAGAGAGAGAGAGAGAGTGAGAGAGAGATGTGTGAGGAAGGAGACAGAGTCACTGAGAGGACAAACAACAGAAGTAAAAGGGGAGAGCGAGAGAAAAAGGGAAGGCTAGAGAAAAAGGAAAGTGAAATAAATGGAAGACAGAGAGGGAGAGGTAGAATAAGGTAGAGAGAAGGAGGTTGAAGAACTTTAACAGGGGTCTGTCAGTACGGCAGCACTGGAAGGGAGAGGGAAAAAAACGCAATTCCTGCAGTCTCACTCCACTACTCTTCTTCATTTGACTCTGATTAGCTCTGATAATTTATCCGTGCCATTATGCTGCAAATAAAAAAGGGGTGGGTAGCAGAGGGGGAGTGGGGTAATGGGCCCCTGATCCACCATCGAAAAAAACTGAACAGTGACAAACTCACACGGGGGCTGTATAAAAAAGGGACATGCCCTGAGCATCTCCACCATGGAGGTAAATATGTCACTTGACCTTGACCACCTGATACCCCAGTTGGGTGAGAGGTCAGCACAGCAGACACCTTAACCATACCCTGGTGGAATTTAATTGTTTTCAAAATAGCAATATTTCTTCAGCTCAGAGAGGGACCTTGTTGTGGCCTCTGGGGAGGACAACTATGGATGTCATGTCACTGAAGATAGTGTCAGAAGGTAATTCTCCTCTCCTCTCCTCTCCTAGAAGCTAATCAACAGGAAGCAGTAAGACATGACACTTTTATACCAGCAACCAGATAATATATGTGTTCTGACCTTCTATAGGGTTGCTCACCATGTCCTATCTATGAGTTTACAAATCTAAACAACGACCCATGCATTACTGCACCAGTTACACACACACACTCATCTAAACCTCCATCACACATCACTGCAGCACAGCTAAGCTCCACTTCACACTTCCTTGCCTTAGGCTGCAGCAGGAAGTTCATAGAGGACACTGCAACTGTAGACTGGGGGTGTTTCCTCTCTGAGTCCATGCTTTTAACAGAAGGGGTGATGCCGAGCCCATTTTGTCGAGATGGTATAGTACAGCAGCAACCCCAAATAAGAGTGGTAATGAAAGTCAGGCTGAGGTTGGTCTGTGTACTGACAGGTTTATAAATGGCTTTCCAATGTGATGTATGTTCACTGAACTTCAGGGCAGCTTTGGGCTTTGTTCTTTGTAGTGATAGGTGGTTTTTAGTTATGATACTTTTGTTCTTCTCTTAGACATACTTTCACTTATGTAATTTAAGAAAATGCTTAACGTAATTCAACATTCAATTTACATAGCGCTTGAGACATAAATGAAGTCAAGCTGTTTGCTGCAGGAATTTCAGTTGGCCATGCATTTAGAGCTGTACTTCAAGGCCAATAATTCTAGTGTTTAATTACACAGAGGAAAGGCGAGACACTCCTTCGCATGTATGTGTTTAGCACCAAACAAACATGACACCTTCCTGTGAATGTTACCAACTGAATGGAGCTTTAATTTGAGTGTTTATGCATGTGTGAGAACACACACACACACACACACACACACAAACACATGCAACTCCTTTCAAGGGAGTCTACCTTGGTTTTCTTTCTCAACAGTTGATCACGTGACATTCTGTGTGTTTATCATGTGAAGCGTCTGTAGTGTTATATTCCATCCTGAGTGAAATCCAATCTGACTCTCTTGCCATATTTGTTAATTTAAACAAATTCAGACGGTCAACACAGCTTTGAGAGTTGCATGATGTAATATTCACGGTTGAGCCCTTTAGTGATGCAACTTTAAGATGTGTGGGCCGAGAAAAGAGGACACTAGGATTCAGCCTCTCTCAATGTCTCTAACAGATACTAGGGGAAGGGGATCAATAGCTGTGAATAGCCTTTTCTGCTCCGCAAGAGGAGATTGAGCTACAGTTTCACATGATCATTTAGACTGCCATTATGACATGATAGAGGTTGAGCATAAAAAATACTTCCATTCTAAATCAATACATTCCTGTAGACATTTAGTGATGTGTGTAGCGGGTATGTCATCATAATGCACCAACCAATCCCCTTGCAACAAGTTTCACCTAAAAGATGTATCAATAATAAATAATAAATGTATAAAAAAAGTTTAGACTACAGTATACATACTTTTAACAGTGTTGCTGCAGTTCTCACTGCATTAGCGCTGGACTGTATTTATTTCCGATAGTATAGTAAATATAACATCCGGTTTCACAATGACCGAGGGTCCAGGAGAGGGTCACATTATTTTTAACTGATGGTATTTCAGTTTTTTCAATTTAATAAATTCACTGCCATTTTGGTCGATAGGGAAACTGTCCATTCTCCTTATGCCATCTTGTTCAGCTTTTCCTGCAAGCACTATAATTTGGCACCACAGTTTCTCATTGCAGACGACCTCCACTGCATGACCGTATCACTCACTAGTGTGAAGGTTGCCCTTTCTGATGCCCTGTAAGAGAAATATATGTAATTCTCTAATTGTGCAGTCAATGGCTGAGCCCATTCTAATCTGGAACAAGCCCACCCTTGTTTTCCAGGTCTGGAACCCATTTCCTGTACTTCTCCTAATGGAATTGAGACTTTCCTATCTGCGTGTCCATTTAGTGTCTCATTCAGACATTTTGAAAAGATGTGGCACTTTTTGGCACTTACTTGTTAATTGTCACCCATAAGTACCAACTCAAATTGATTTAATTGAGATTTGTCTATAAGATCATATTTTGATCCTGAACAATATTGCTTGCTTGATTAAGGTTGCTCAAAAGAAAAACAAAATTGCTCAAAATTGTGTTTTGGAACATACTAAATTCAAATCAAACAAATGTTTCTTATCTCTCTGTCAGTGGGATCCATTCAAGTCATCACTCTCAATGACTCCTTCCATTCTAAACAAAGAGGGATACAGATGAGTCATTGACTCATTGAGAGTCAGCAGACAACGTGCAAAACTGGTTACTAAAATGCAGGATGTAAATCAATGGAAGGGCATTGAAATCAATCCATGGAGCCTCTCATTGTCCTCTGTGCTGCAGGAGCCCCATTACTGAAGCCATAGAGTGCTCCTGTGTCAGTCAGTGTTTTGTCCAGTTACAATGATAGAGTAGCTTTGGTCTATATTTTTGTTTTGTTGGTGACCAAGCAACAACAGTTAATCCTTTGGGAATTCAACTTAATGAACCTCATTGATTTGTTCCAGAGGGTTAGCAACAAGATTGAATGAGGTGTTTTGACACTGGGAAAATGGGCATTGTTGTGGAAGCGTGGCTTGTATCACACTCGACCACACACTCTATGTCTAGCCTATGACCATGTGGTGTCTCCTCATTCCTCCATATGTTGTAGATTCAACTAAAAGATATATTGGTTTCTGCTCTCCTAGGAGACAGATTATTCTGTAATAGCACTTATTTAAGAAAGCGATAAGGAGACACTATGATGATGTATGATACCATTTCTCAACCTATAGGTTAGGATTATAAAAAGGTTGTGGGTTTGTTTTTAGTGAGTCAGTTGTCTTTTGGTTGGAAACGTTCAAGAACCGCTGATGTACTATAATCTAAATATGTGAAATGTGTTGAAATGGTGTAATTACTGTATATTAGGTCTTGTTAGCTGAGAGCTGTAGCATTGTGCAGCATACACTTTTTCCTTGAATGTATGTTTGAATTATCACGTTTTGCTCACACTGGAATCTTCTTCATGTGATTAATCCAAATGGGTGCAGTAAACCTGTCTTTTTGTGTGACGGTTTCCAACAAGTGTATGATATAAACAAAATTACATAACAATATTCTATATTCACATTCTACATAGGCCTAGTCATTGTGTGTATGATTAACTCTTCCATTCCCTCACCACTGTTTCCAGATTGTTTGGGGTACCTCTTTTTTAATTAGGTACCCCTCAAGCATTGGGGCACGATGTTTCAATTACATACTAAATGGAATTCAGTAATCATCATATATCATTATTATTGCTGTGCAGATCCTCATTTAAACCAATAACAATCAAACATGTGAGAATTCTGGAGCTTTAATCTCAGGTAAAAAGGAGATGGTTAGGACAGAGGAGGCAGAATAAAACCTGTGGGCAAATTTGTCTCTTTTCATGTTGCAGGGTTAGCTCTCCCCCACCATGGACATGAGGACAGGTAGCTGGAGAGGACCTGCACTTCACACTGCTCTACTCAGGAATGCAATTAAAAGCGATTTGTAGCATTGATATCAAAGAGCCTTTTTCACTAGAAGATGCACATGACATGGCTTCAACACACATTCCTGCATATGCACACGCAGCCACACGGCGGACATGGTGTGCATGATAACGATTAATGCTCTTTCATAGCATTATACACTGTACTGTGCAAAAGTCTTAGGCACCCTAGATTGTAAATTTGGTCTTAGATGTTTATTTTTTTTGTTTTCTGCGTTAGTGTTTTACATTACTGCTCTTTATAGTATTTTCTTTTATATTTCTTTTGCACAATACTGTACATACAATATAGTGCATTGGGTTTATACACACATTTCCCATTGTACTGTAATCTTATCTATCCAGCAACAACCATTAGTGGTGGCATAAGACCCCCTTTCGATCACCTGTGCAGTTTTAGAGGAGTACCTTTAGTATGAGAGATATCAGCCTCACAGAAAGAAAAATGTGGCAGCCATGATCTTAAAGATGGAATCTGTCAAAAGGAACACTGGGCATAAGCAGAGAGCTCAGGCTGATGCAGCCCGACTGCAGCCGAAAATTGGCAAGTGACCCTTGAGACAGGTCAGTCCCAATTCGCAGACAGCAAATTGTGTGGAAGGCATTGATTAATGGGGAAGACACAACTCGTTATGGCCCTGTGGTGTCATCCTCTACCTCCTGCTTGCTATATCCAACCCCCTCCTATTACTAAAATCAGGCTAGCAGCTAAAATAACAATTCAACAATGGATCTTGGCCCATAATTAATGGCTTCACTCTGGTGTAATTTGTAAACAGGCATCAGCTGTAATATGATAGAAAGAGGGCGGTTGAGGAAGAGCAAGGTATGGGTCTGCGCCATAGACAGCTCACCAGTTGCATTATGTTAATATTGTGTTATAATAAGGTATCATAAGGTATCATGTTGAGCGAGGTGCTCAACTCAAATCATTGTTGGCGTACTGACTGTGGAATTGGAGAACAGAAAACACGATGAAAAAGGGAATGAGCTTGTACTGTCAGTAGATGGAAGACAGGACTTCCCAAATACCTCAACATCATGTCTATTTTACCATACGTTCCTGTTTTCAGTCTACCAGAGATTTCATGGAAATGTGTAATAAATAGATGCATACTACTTTTCATCCCTGAAAAGGCTGTAATAGCTGCAATAGGGTTGCTTTTGAAAATTAAGAGGAATATATGTAGAGCAACAGGACTAAATGTCCACACATTGAAGTACACAAACCTGCTTTAGTAAGAGGGCAAGAATGAAACAGAGCAAAGACAAACTGATGAAGGCGGTAGTTAATCTTTGAAAGAGGTTTTTTCTAACGGGTAAATATGATATGTGTGCAGGAGAATTGATTTTACTCAATATTAATCAAACCTTGAATTACTTTTCAATAACTCCAACTTCAACCGTCCATCACGCAGTCTCTACAGAGGGGACTTTAGCGGGCAATTGGCCCTTTCACAATGGATATATTAAATTACCTCAGATGACTTGTGAAGGAAACAATAATTGGCTAAATATCAATCCCTGTCCAGTGCCTCTCACACATCCAGGTGACAGCTGACATATGATATTGGTTCTGTCACCTGTGACTAGCCTACCATGTCACGGTGGAGGAACAGGGACAGAGGAGGACATGTTCAAAGGGGAAAATGACAATGGGTGACAGATTGCAGTGCTATCCATCATCTCTGGTCACTCTATGGGAAGTTCAACCCTCATGAGGGTTTATTTTCCAGGAAAAAATATCAGGCACGATGGTATGACATCCAAAAGTTTTTGACTAAAAAAAGGAAAACTGAGATGTTTTATGGTAAAGTCTTGAAGGCAAAATGCTATGTTGAAGGCAAAGTTGGATGACACACACACACACGCACACACACACACAGTTATTAGGCTCACCAACAGACGACTTAATGGACGAAGCATATTGCAATTCTCCAAATGCAAGAAGCTGCAGAAACTCCTCTGGGCAAAGAAGATTAAAATTTTACAAATATAATCTTTGAGAGATTCATTTCATGAATTAATCTCGTTGTTGTTTTCCTGCAGTAATTCTACACATCAGTTTATTAGAGAGCATTAACTCTTCTTTGATCTAAAATCAACCTGGAAAGCTTCAAAGGCTGCAGTTGTAGTCTATGGTCATTGGTTTGGAAAACTGATTTCAAAACAGCCATTTTTTACTTGCATTCCATAGTGTAAAATAATCACGCTGCTCTCCAAACACAGAACACACAGAGTTACTCAAGCAGCCACTGCAGTACTTTGAAATGTTCACCAAGGTTGCTAGTCCATAACCTCATGCATGGCTGTGATTGTAAAATGTCTCTGCCCTACTGACCACAATGGCAACACCGAGCTGCAGACAACTCTTTATTGGATTATTTTATCGTTGCTCTCAACAGCTGTGACAGCTCCAGCCGTGATCGAGTTTGGCTTGTTTTCACTGCATCCTCCGCAAACTTTGACACTTGATTTCATTGAGGGAGATGGGATTTGAAAGGTGGGGGACACGGGTCGCCAAGCCCTCCTCTCCACTATGTCTAATATACTGTACCTGAGCAGCTGGTTGTGAAAACTGCTTCTCTGTTTCTACCCCTTCTCTTTTCTTCTGTCTATCTCTCTCGTTCTCTAAGTATGATGATGGAGAAGATGGAGTTTTTAAAGAGTTTTATGGAGGTTTATATGTGCGGCAGGGCTGTAGTGTATAATGGGTGTATTTTCTTAGAGTGAGATTTTTGCTGTTGCTTTCCTTATTGATTTTGTGGATTGCTTGTATGATTTTCTTTCCATTTGTTTTTCTTACTTTCCTTTAGTTTTATGGATTTATTGTGACCTTCCAATACAGAATTACACAATAATGTAAAAACTTTCTTTGCCAAGTGCCTCCTCCCACACACTAATGCAAGCACACAATACACACAAACAACTGCTACACATTTCTCAAATATGCATGTTAAATACACTATGAGAAGCAGAGTCAATTTGAACAAATAGAAATTGCAGTACAAATGCTTTTAAATGGCTTTTACAACACCCAAGTGCTATTTGAATGCACTCTTCCTGTTAATATGGTGATAAGCATAACCCTGTACCCTGTCTAAAGTGTTATTATAGAATTTACCACACATTTAACCCGCAAGTGAACCTGGACCTGTGATCTAGTGAAGAATAGGGAGAAAAGTATTTCACATAGAGAAGCAAGATTGATACATAAAAAAAAATGTATACTCAACACTGTAAATTTTTCCTATAAAGAAATATTATACTATATAACTATAACAAGTTCAAGTTTGAGTTTGTCATTCCAGCCATACATGTAGCACATACAGCCAAACAAAATGTCGTTCCTCACAGGACCAAGGTGCAACAAGAACATGAGACATGACATAGAATGCATTGAAGAATACGAGACATGACATAATAAAAATAATAATAATTAATGTTAAAAGTCCCCGAGTGCATGTCAAATAAGGCGCATATGTGTTTTGGGTGGCAGCGAGGTGTTAAGCAGTCTCACAGCCTTGGGGAAGAAACTGTTGTGCATCCTGGTGGTGCTAGATGGTATGCTGCGGTACCTCCTGCCAGACGGCAAGGGGTCAAAGAGTCTGTGAGAAGGGTGGGAAGAGTCTTCCACTATGCTGGAGGCTTTGCATAGGCATCTCTCCTGCTAAGTGTCTTGAATGGGAGGGAGAGAAACCCCTATGATGTTCTCTGTGGTCCTCACAATCTGCTGCAGGATATTGTGGTCTGTTGTGTTGCAGTCTCCATACCATATAGTGATGCTGTTGGTCAGGACACTGTCAACAGTGCCTCGGTAGAATGTGGTGAGGATGTGGGGTGGGAGCCTCACTGGCTTCAGTCTCCTCAGGAAGTGCATCCGCTGCTCAGCCCTCTTGGCTAAGTTGGTGATGTTCAGGGACCATGTGAGGCCATTGGCAATGTGCACTCCAAGGAACTTGGTGCTGCTGACCCCCACGGTAGAACCGTTGATGTGTAGTGGTCAACCTGTGCCTTCCTAAGTCCACGATCATCTCTTTTGTCTTGTCGACATTGAGGGACAGGTTGTTGCCCTTACACCAGCCCACTAGCTGCTCCACCTCCTCCCTGTATGCTGTTTCATCATTGTTGCTGATGAGGCTGACCACAGTTGTGTCATCAGCAAACTTAATGATGAGGTTTGTACTGGATTTGGCGGAACAGTCGTACGTTAGCAGCGGGGCCCTGGTGCTCAGCGGGATGGACCGGGAGGTGTTGCTGCCAACACAAACTGTCTGTGGTCTTTCTGTCAGGAAGTCTAAGATCCAGTTGCAGAAGGAGGTGTTGAGACCGAGAAGGGAAAGTTTCTCTACCAGCTTCTGTGGGATAATTGTATTGAAGGCTGAACTGAAGTCGCTGAGCAGCATTCTGGCCTAAGTGTTATTTTTGTCCAGATGGGACAGGACTGTGTGAAGAGCGAAGGATATGACGTCTGTGGACCGATTGGGGTGATATGCGAACTGGAACAGGTCCAGCAAGGTGGGAAGGCTGGCTTTGATGTGGCCCCTGACTAACCGTTCGAAGCACTTCATTATAACATATTATAACAGGGGTCAGTGCCATGGGACAGTAGTCATTGAGGCAGGACATGGTTGACTTCTTTGGCACTGGGATGATGGTGGTAGCCTTGAAGCATGCAGGGACAATAGCCTGGCTCAGGGAGATGTTGAAGATGTCTGTGAGAACACCTGCTAGCTTGTCAGCGCAGTCCCTGAGCACACGGCCAGGTATGTTGTCGGGTCCTGTGGCTTTACCTGGATTGACTCTGGTTAGGGTATTCCTCACATCAGCTGAGTACCTGCTCCTCAGGGTGACTCCAGAGGGTGATTCTTTCTCCCGTAGTGCCTCAAAGTGTGCATAGAAGATATTCAGCTTGTCATCGGCTCGAGTTGTGATCTTATTGCCTGTTATGGCCTGGATGCCCTGCCACAAGCGTTGTGTGTCCCTGGCGCCACGGAAATGACCATGGATTTTCTGTGCGTAGGCCCATTTTGCTTTCCTGATGGTGTGGGAGAGATCAACTCTTGCTGTACTGAGGGCTACCTCATCCCCCCGATCTGAAGACAACATCTCGGGTTTTCAGCAGCATACAGACCTCTGCCATCATCCATACACAGGGCAGTAGGGGACAACCGGGTATGTTGTCCCTGGGCCATGGTGGCCTAGGAGGGCTCTCTAATGAGCCATTAACTTGTGGAATATTTCATATATCTTTCTGGGAAATTTAGATATCATTTGTAATACATGTGCAACCAGGATCATTTTTATTTTTCATTATAGGGTAACAGGTCAACAAATAAGCATCTGCTAAGTATGCTGTATCGAGGTCAAGGGTGTTGCCACACTAATTTTGCAAGCTAGTAGCTAAGGTGTTAAGATGGCCTCAAATCATTAAATGTCAGGCGCCAATGAAAGAAGAGAAAAACAAAAAAAGGCAAGGTGAGAATTTTAATGCCAGGGAGTTCATTGCCAAATCAACTTGTTCAGAAACTGGACTTTGAGGACATTATCAATGAATTTGTTACAAGGAAATCTTGGCGTTTGGCATTTGGAGCAAGCAACAACAACAAGACACCATGAAGTAGGAGTGTATTTATCCTTATTTTTTTGGATTATTGAGACAGCTCCTGGAATGCTGTTCATGGTGTGACCTGCATATGAATTGCTCGAGATTGTTATGAAATATGCATTAGGCCTATAAATAAACCAAGCAACTAAGATTTGACAGATGTGGTATTTGCCGGTGTGTTTAGTGATAGGTTTGGCAACTTTGTACGTGGTGGTAGAGGACAGCCTAATGTTCTATTTGTGAAAAGTTTGACTGTAAAAATGGTGGCAAGTATTAGTAATGAATGCATTAGTTGATAATGTGTGTGTGTGTGTGCTAATAGTTTTAATGTTTGGGTACTGCTTTAGAGAGAGGAAAACTATTGCCACTGTGGTGTGTAAATTAGATTTGTTCTGTATGCATTTAGACCAATTTTTGCAACATGAAATATAGTTGCACGTTCACCCTCTTTTGCTCCTATTTAGGTGCCCCCAGGAAGCAGTGTCTCATGCCCCCTCATCATCCTTTTACTTAATACTTTGTTGGGTATTATCACTCCCATGTAGTCTGCTTAATGAAAGTGAAAATAAATGACACCCACACTTTCTTTCCCCTTCCCCTGACATTATCAAGCTGTGTGCTGAGTCACTCTTGGTCTCTGATGGGACTGGCTGATGGCCATGAGAATCTCTTATTGATTTCCCCAGCATGCTTGTCCACTTGAATGCAACTTTTTGTCAAAAGGATGATGCTGGAAAATCAATAAATCCACATCAGTGGGGTAAATATATTTTACTTCCAACTGCTTTAAAATACTTACAATATTTCCTTGCACCATTTACAGATACACACTAACTTTTGCATTTTGGCAGCGCATATTAGTGAGTGCTAACTGTTCGGTGTTTATTGCCTCCAATTCCTGAACCCTTCCCCACCGCTTTCGTGATCTAGTCGATCTCAGGGGAGCAGGGACTGGCTTGTGGCCTCTGAGCGCGGAAACCAAATGGCTGGTCGGGGTACGGCAGTCAACTTATTTTCAATGGTAGACCATTGGCTGTACAAGGTACAATCATGTACCATTATGACTTTCTTCGTCACACATAGACTCCCAGACTAGTGATGTTTTCTTTTGAAATCCTATGATACTCATGTGGAGAGAGGAAAAAGTTTTGTGTTTGTGCTGTTGTTGAACATTAGCAAATGTCTTTTAGTGTCCAGCTGTAGCCCATTATTTAATTGGTGTGAAAAAAAGGACACCAACAATGAGTTTAATCCAATTTGGTGAATTAGATTAATTTAATTCTCAATTTAATATAGTTCTGTTTTCTGCACTTCCTGTACGAGATTTCCTGCCACTGGTCATGTCCGAACACATGGGCTGGAATGGGCCAGGGGGCCTCATGTATCGCTGATGGGTGGAGTTTCTCTTGTTCACCCCAAATTACTTTTTAGGCAATAGGCAATAATTTTCAATACTAAACTTACAATACAGTCCTTTTAAAATAGACACTGCACACTACGATTGCCAATACCAATAATGTTCATCTCAGAAACAAAAAAGACAAACAATAGAGCAATCTAAAAATAATGGGAAGTACATGTCGGTCAATCACTCGACCTTGGACTCTGAGGGGAGCTTCTCAGACAGCTCATCTTTCAATGTTCTCCTCACATCAAATCCATTTCATTATGAAGTTTCAGCTGGACTGTTGCCAGGTCAGGGCAAAATAATAAATCATTCTGTTGGCCATACATTTATTGAATATTTTAGAAGTAAATACATATACAACTAACATTTCTGACATTGACATGAAAGCCACAATTATATTTGCCATATTTGTATGTATTTCCTCTCAGAAAATATCTTAACGTGATATTTTGATCCAGCCACTAACTGATTGACATTACATCAGGTAGCATAGTGGACATTGATATCACAGTCATTTAACAGACACTCTTATCCAAAGCAACTTACAAAGGTGATAGTTGAGACTGTGTGGGGATCGAACCCACAACCCTGAGACTGAGAGGTTCTTGCGTTACCGACTGAGCAGTCCGGGCTGGACTGAACTTTTGTCCTGCATATTGCATTAACACTGAGTTAGCAATGTGCATCGCTGTGTGTCAGATCTGGTAGTCAGTAATACGGGGGCCCCCCCAAGGGACCGTCCTGCTTCCCTTTCTGTTCACTCTCTACACTTCCGACTTTTGATACAAGCCATGCCACTTGCAGACGTTTTTGGATGACTCTGCAATTGTTGGATGTGTTGGGGGGGGGGCAGCTTGGATAGCAAGCTGGACTGGAGTGAGAACACTAAGGCCATATACAAGAAGGGCCAGAGCCGACTCTACTTCCTGAGGAGGCTCAGGTCCTTCAACGTATGCAGAACCATATTGAACGTGGTCTACCTTTTCTTTGCGATTGTTTGCTGGGGCAGCAGCATGAAGGCCGCAGACACCAACAGGATGGACACAGGATGCTATGGAAGGCGGGGTGTGTCCAGGGGGGCAGCCTGGACCCAGTGGAAGTGGTGGCTGAGAGAAGAATGTTGGTCAAACTGCTGGCCATCATGAATAATGTCTCTAATCCACTTCACGACACTCTGGCCAAGCAGAGGACACACACACACACACAGCACACTCCAGGAACTATACTGCACATTTCACTTTTTGCACATTTTACTTTATTGCTCCCTGGACTTTTTGCACATTACAATTATTTTTCTTTTGCGCTGCACATTTGTATATTTTTATAGTTTTATATTATTTCTATTATCATTTTTATTCTTAACTGTGTTATTCTATGTCTCGGCTGCTGTAACAAAGAAATTTTCCTACCTACCTAATGTGCCTACCTACCTACCTACAATCAGATAATTGTATTGCATTTTTCTAAACAACCTACTGCCTGCACTGTATTATACACAATAATCTATATAATGGAAATAATATAATCAACTTATTTAATAAGATGACTTGATGGGTAAACTTTCTCAACATTGCTCTGTCTTCATTAAAATAGATGGTGGAAATGTTTGCTCTTCCTTGTTCACACACAGAAGAGAATCTGGGCCATAGTGCTGCTAACCAATTACTCTCTCACTGTGCAATTATAAATATTCACTGAAAACATTAAATATTGATCACTGTGTGTTAACACAGAGCTTGACTGAAATTAAAACAAATATTAATCACATGTCTGCACATCAGCAAACTCTATTAGGCCTATAATAAAAGCACACAGAAAGCCCACCTTGTTGGAGAAACTCTCCCCCATTTATGTGTGTCAATTTAATTTTTAAATGCTGTAGGGTAAATTGCTTCATTTAATCAATTCAGGTTTCACATAAGCAAATCTCCTATTTGCTGTATGCAGAAAGGGGAATTAGAGCCCATAGGATGCGTAAATGATGACCTTCCACATTTACTTTGCCCTTGAATGAAAAACGATGGCTGTCCATCCTGTTGCATTTCAAACCCATCTCAGCTTCTCTCTCTTACTTGTGTTAATGGACCTCTTCATAGGCCATCTGAGATTCATGAGAGGGGTAAAATCCTAATGTGAGGAAATGTCATTGGGTGTGAAACAGCAGTGCTTTTGATGAGAATTGTGTAGAATATAAAGTAAATGGACAGAAAAACTTCATATCAAGGTTCAGAACACATATCTAAACCATTTACTGTATACTTTTTAAAACACGACAGACAACTCTTTGGTTGGAATAACTAACCATATGATCAGGTTTATTTACTGTAATAAATTTAAACCTGTTAAACCTGAGTCTTAGTTAATGAGAACCTACTGTAAAAGCCTCCATGTCTGGAGGGATTCTGAACTGCTTGACTCATCTAGAATAGACTGAGTATATTTTTCTTGCTTATCAAGTTGCTATTAGCTGTACTTAGACTGCTTCAGTACTAGTGCCTTATTCAATAGTTTGTTGTTAGATTGTCGGTAGTCAGTTTGTGTTG
Source organism: Monocentris japonica (assembly GCA_900323365.1). Lineage (NCBI taxonomy): Eukaryota > Metazoa > Chordata > Actinopteri > Trachichthyiformes > Monocentridae > Monocentris > Monocentris japonica. The sequence goes on along the minus strand of OOFE01015418.1, from coordinate 886 downwards.
TTAGCTGCCAGTTGGTCAGTCTGTCTTTGTAGCCACACCTTCAGGCCTAACTGCTGTTGTTTGTCCTTCTATCTTGTTGTTTTAGTTGTTTTGATTTAGTGTGTTATTTTACTAGCCTAGGGTTAAGACAAGTAAGCCCAGTTTCTGTTTGTGTCACACCCCCTATTGGAGGTAGTTTCACCTGAGCTAGGACAATTGACTTGTTAATTGTCTAGGAGGGGCCTGCACTCCTGGCAGACAATTAGCAATCAGTGGAAGCAGTCTTTAATCACTGCTGCTTTGAAAGCGTCAGGCAAACGAAGGCTAGGCAAACAAAGACAACAGGCGACTTTTTTTGAATTCTGTCATTGTACTGTGATCTACCATGTGCTTTCTTCCTATTCCTGTCTATTCCTCTTTCCGGTGGTCACACAGATGCTGGGTCACACCCAGGCGCTGCAACCTCACTAATCTTATCTATCCTACTCTCTCAACTCACATGGAGCAAGTGGTGGCAGGGGGGCTTTGGAATTGCCAGTCGGCTGTGCCAAAAGCTGAGTTCATCTCAGGCTACGCATCCTTGCTCTCCCTCAACTTTCTTGCTCTAACTGAGACTTGGATCACCCCAGAAAACACTGTGTGTTTTCTGGGCGAGGCGAGGTGGTGGTACTAGCCTGCTAATTTCCCCCAAATGGAAATACTCTCTTTCTTCTATTTCACAATTCTCTCCTTCCTCCTTTGAATTTCATGCTGTCACTGTGTCTTATCCAGTCAAGCTCACCATTGCGGTTGTTTATTGCCCACCAGGCCCTCTTGGTGAGTTCCTGGAGGAGCTTGACACACTAGTCTCCCCCTTCCCTGACGATGGCTCTGGACTCATCCTTCTCGGTGACTTCAACATCCAGAC
>OOFE01015415.1:8732-19949 GCA_900323365.1 Monocentris japonica | reverse complement strand
CAGGGCAGTTATGACACCCATTGTTTCACACATGCCCTGTAGAGGTGTGCTTCCCAAAATGCATCATTGTGTAAAATATTGACCTGAAGCGTATCATTACTCTCTCTCTCTCTCTCTCTCTCTCTCTTTCGCTTTCTTTGCTCTCAGACGTATGCTTCTAAACAGTAATAAATTGTTCTCACCCTTTTTTATTTTTCTGGAGAATGCACTTGCTCCCGGAACAAAAAAAAATATGGCTTGTCAGAATGTACTCCCAAATCCTGTCATGTACAGAGAAGAGAGAGCAGAAGCAGGCGGAGGCCACATTGGCCCGTGCCGACACTTAATAAAAGCGTCCGTCTCCCTGCTAGCCAGCAGGAATCTGTCCCTGACAAGAGTGCCAGAAAAATGAGGGACCTCTGGTCGTGTAGCAGGAGAGCAGAGCAAGAGCTGGAGGTTGGGCTGGGATATAACCTTGAGGAGTTAAACCACATGACCCCAACAACTTGTTTACTTTTTCATAAGGTCCTGTTGTTGCTTAGTTTGTGGAGCATAGTGCTAGGAGAGTGCTTGTTGGAATTGAAATTCCTGCCGGCAACATGTTGTAAATGGCAGCACCGGTATTCAGTACTGTTGATTTAATTTCTTCAACTGTGCTGTGCGGACACAGTAACCTTGAGCTGTGACTGACACTACTGAGTATCACATGATCAAAAGTTAACTTATCTGTTAGATCTAGCTGCAGAATGAAAAACTAAGAAACCATCCAGAGATTTAAAATAGCAACTGAAAACAAACATCCAAACAGGAGGAGCCCAGAGGCATGCAGAACTACTGACACAAACGGCAGAAAAGGAGAACAAGAGGAGATTACATGAATCACCTTTCACTCTGTGCAGCACCCTGCTGATCCCCTCACTTAGACTCACACGCACACGGAGATTGAGATGGAGGGAAATAATGCCATATCCCTTTTGGACCCTGCGGGGGAAAAAATCTCAGTATTTGAATAGATCATGGTATGGGCACACGACATAGAGACAAAGAAATTAGACAAGTTATGGACATTGTATTATATTGATAATCCATATATGTATAACATCCAGATAAATGTAGGATTACTTCAGTTGAAACATATCTCTCTTAAGTGCAGCATTAGCTAGCAGACAACCAGCCTTATAAGTCCAGCATGATTAGTTAAGAAGTAGTGAGTGGTGATGAATGTAGACGGGACACTGATAGAGTATTGGAATAAATACAACATTTTCAAATGGCTGTCGGGATGCCATTTGGGCTTTTGATAGACAAAGTGACAATAAAGTAGCAAAATCACAGCAGTGGAACAAAACTGTAACAATCAATGTTATTTAAAGGTAATGTAATTATAACAAACAATTGGATTAATCTGACATAGTCATCACCAACAGCTTTTGGATGCAATCATGGATGGAGAAAAACAATACTTTGCACTACAAAAAACTTTCACGCAAAATATTATAAGCGCTAATGGCATCTCTGTTTGAAGATGAAGTGTATTCCAATTAGTCAAATGGCAAAGCTTGATGTTATCTAAAATTAGCTTTCATGTGAGATTTTCTACTCTTGTCTTTTCTGCTACTAGCTGGAGGCATGGCTTTGTTCCCCCTTCTATTTAATTTGCTGCCAACCTGTTTTATTTATTTCTCTGGTTGCAGAAATTGCTTTTTGACCTTGATGATTATAAAGAGTAAGTGAATTGAAAAGGCATTGATACCCAGAATTCAGTGGGCTGGCGCGGCAAGGTTATTCATCTTCCTACCTCCTTGCGGCTCCACTTTTGCAATGGCCAGATTTTAGTTCCTGCTTCCCTGTTTTCATTATCTTAAGAGGGCAGAAGAGAGCTTTTTGCCAGCGACCTTATAAACTTCCATTTCCACCTCAGTACGCAAGCACAGATATAAACACACCACACCCGCTTAGACAGAGACATGCCCCCCCCCTTCCCTCACACACACGCACGCACACACTCACACACACTCTTCCTCAAGGCAACCTCTGTAGCCTATACCAAAAGTGCCCCTGTTATGCCTTGGAGAGAATCTAAGTATATGGAAGTCACAGTAAAGACACTCTGCAACCTCAATTAAACATGTACCTCACATTCTTTTCATTTTGGGAATTTGATCAAGATGGGATATATTTTGTTCCTCTCATTGCCCTCTCTTTTTCTCTCACAATCTCACACAGACACACATACACGTGCACACACACATACGCATGCACGCACATACAGCCATATCACTTTTGACGCCTGTAAAATGTGGAAGTAATGATGTCTACAGTGGATGAATGGCTGAATGAGCCAGCAATAGGGCTATAGTGCCATGCTCACCTTGGGGTCACTCATTCGATTCAGGGGCTGCTAGGTAGTGATCAGAAATCATTTCCATCTAATGGTGGAGTGGGAGAGGAGGAACCGGGCGCAATGTGTCTCAATGGTCCCTGGACTGTTAGATCCCTTCATACTACAGAATAAACCATTACCACCACAACTGCCTCCAATACCTGCTGCCCATAGTACTCACATCCCTGGGGGTGAATGTGGCGGTGGGGGAAGCGCTGATGTGTGTGTGTGTGCGTTTCTGTGTGTCTGTGTGTGAGCGTGCATATAACAAAACTCACTTTATCTTTTGCTTTTCATCTTGGTGACAAATCGTTCAGTCATGTGTTTACGGTTGCATTGCACCTCTGTCTTTCTCTCTATTGTACTGTTTGTGACCATTTTCTGGTTGCTGGAGAAGAGTGTTTTGTTATTCCAGCACCTGAGCAGACATGTCAACACTTTCAGATAACTGTCTGCTGTAGACTAGCGGAAACCTGCAGAGGGATTTGGTTGCGCTGTCATATCGCATTCCCCACACTCTATAGGTTTATGCTCACCTTCCCAAGACTGTTACAGTCAATAGTCTGTTCCTTCTCTGTCATGCCCACTGTTCACGTTTCATTGGCATCACGGTCCAGTAATCCAGCAGTGCCAGCGAACACCAAAAATCACATATGATATCCTGCACTTGCAATTGCGCTGCCTAGTGCTACAGGTCAGTCACCACCTGTTTCTACATGCAACAGTAGCCAATGTAAGCTGAAGAAAATAAACATTTATCTAAGACGATTTTTTGTGTTGATATGTTTTTCCTATTAGTTGCTGTGTTTAGTCTTTAATCATTTCTCTAATTGCAGCGTGTCTATCCCAAAATATTTTGAGATCGTGAATTTACAGTTGTGGCTTGTTTGAATTGATTTGTTAAAGAGGGATTAAATATATATAGCTATATTTTCCTATACATGTGCAGTGAATGATACTGTCATGTTTGTGAAAAATATGGTGGATGAAAGAGAGGTAAGGGAGCTGTAGGTTGAGAAATAAAAGAGAAGCTGGTTCTAGCCCTCCAGTGTTTTCTCTGCTGCCCTCCCAAGCTGAGAGAGGCCCAGTGGGGGCTGCAGTGTGCGAGGCTGGAGTGCAGGGAGCACGGGGCACTGTGTAGGCCGAGCCTCAGCATCTGCCAGCCCAGCCTGTCCGTGGTTTGTTCCTTTTCCAGCACATTCTTATGTAATTAACTGTGATAAACTCCTCTGCAGTCAAGCCACAAATCCACATGTCAGAGGTTTGGCTTACCAAGCAACTGAGAAAGCCACACACAAAATACACAAATACACATTGTCCACATGCACACAGAAACTTGAACATGCATGAATGCATGCGCGCGCACACACACACATACATATGTACACACACACACACGTATACGTATTCACACAGTCCCACACACTTACATTCACACAAACAAAACTTTGTACTGCAGTGACAAGTGGGGTTTGTGTTTTGGAGCCAGAGGATGGAGGGTATAATCCTGGCTTCCACATTGACACTCAGCAAAGTTCAGCAGACTTCACTGGTTTCTGTCGTGCCCAGCACTTTCCCCTCTCAATGCTAAGTTCCACAAAGTCCCCGTGACAAAGAACCTGCTGATACTCTCCACTGTGCCAGAATCAGTGCCACAAGAAGTAGTGCCTCCACTTCCTGGCTGTCAACAACTTTCACTGCTCATAGCTCAGCATTCAGAAATGGTGGTCATTTTGTACAATATACCATGACCTTGTCTTGTCTCTTTCCTATCACTTACCTTGGTGACCTTATTTATATCTTTATAATTAGTGGTCCATGCATGCACATTGTGAAGATAATACTATTTTGTACCTTATTTTGTTACAAATTGGGGCACAAAAATAAAGAACACTGGCCTGGTTTTGAGTTCAAAGAAATAATAATCATATTATTCTCTTGCCATGTTTTTTTTTTACAAGGGTTCTTGGATCTTCGTTTTGCTGTGTATTATCTAGTCTGATGCCAACAGAACAGGGGCAGGGGATGACAATGGAGTGGTGTACTATGGAAGACTGAAGGCTGTGCCAGCAGGATAAGAGAGAGTGAAAAACGTGAGGGTGGGGGTTTCATTAGCATAACTAGCGGGATGCCCAGAACCTTTCTGGAGTGGCGTGTTTACGGCACCACGCTTGGCAAGAGCACACTCATTTTATAGGCTTTATTAAGGAGACGAGGGGAGGCACAAGCAGGATTTGCGATATTGTGTGTGTGTATGTGTGTGTGTCCGTGCTTTTATGTGTGCATATGGCTGTTTTGTTTGCATGTGGTGGGTCTGGAAGGAGGTGTGGTGTGTTTCAGAGGCTGTGTGGCAGCATCTAGCCCAACTACTTTTACATGTTTGTATTTTGGCTTAAGTGCCCTTTAAAAGCAATGAAATAGAAAGTGCATTCATAAGCCAATCCTCAGGAATGATCCCATTTCAGAGGAGTGGAGAATGGGGCTCTTTGTTGTGCTCTGGCTCCTTTCATCTCTCTGAGGTCATTTTCACAGAGCAAACAGGGAGACTCATTATCAACCTGCACCTGAGAGGTCAGAACCTGAACTCTCCCCCTCCCTCTCTCCCTCTCCCGCTCCCTTCCAGCCCTCCCTCCGCTCACTGCTACCCCTGGTCCGCAGTCGGGTTTATTAGCGCAGAACATCTTTTCCAGTGACTGAGCTTGCCCTTATTGTCTACAGCGGTCAGGGTCAAGTCAAGGGCGCTCAGCCTAGATTGGAATCATTTGTCACATGGTCCCAGACTGGAGCTGATTTCAGCAAGGGCCAGGGCGAGGTACACAGCGGTTCCAACACCACCTCTGACACAGAGAGCAGGGGAGAGCTGCCACCGGACTACGCAGATGGCCTCAACATATTACACAGCCACTGCTTGCCACTGCTTTCCCTTTTTTGCTTGCAAATTAAAGGGGAATGAAATGGGAGACAGGATTGAGTACATAAATGGAACATGCTCTCTGGATAGTCAGGACACATGCCTCGAAGTGTTAGAGCCATTTCCGGGACCCCTGTCTCCTTTGACAGTCTGATTTTACCCTACAAGAGACCATGATAATGACTATGCCTTTTAAGTCAGGAAGGAAAAAAACAATTCATTTGGAGGACTTATTCCTTAAATGGTGTAACGGTGCAAAGTGTTGCAATTAGGTCCGGGAGCACAGGGAAGTTTTTTTTTTTTCTCTTCATGGTCAGCAGGAGCTTGCATGAACAATGGATTGTGCTGAGGTAGCATGTGGAAAATGACTTTAATACACCATATAGAATGGCTTATTGCTTTGGTCAATAGGACTGCAGTGAAGACGGTGTATCCTGCCGCTTGGGAAGGTTAGACCTGTCAAAGGGCCACAGTGACTGATACCCAGAGCCCACTTATGAGGTCCCTAATGGAAAAAAAACCTGACAAGCAAAGTTATAAAGGTTCCATATGACACATACCTTGCCATTAAGCTTTAGATTAGTCCATATTTTTTCTTTCTTTTACATCTAAGGCTATTTCATTCATGGCACAATGGGAGGTTGAAGTGGCACTAAAAGTGCTATGACATGAAAACCAGCAAAATAACAAATATAAACAAACCCCTGAATCAAATAAAGAATATGTTTTCACCAACCTATTGAAAAAAAATTGTGGAAAACATGGGGAAATGAAATAGTGAGCACCAGGCCATTTTAGCTTGTTTTCCCTCAGAGAGGGCAAGTGTGGAGGTGAAGGTCACAGAGAGACTAAGCACACAGCTCATAAACAGCACAGCTGGAGGAATCATTGAAATATGGCCTTTTGTTTTCTCTGGGCTGTAATTGGCCCTGGAGCTCTCTTTCTCCCTTTCTCTCCCTTTCTCTGTCTTTCTCTCCCCCTCTCTCTTGCTTTCTCTTTCTCTCTCTCCTTCACTTTCTCTCTGCACATGTGTTTTGCACCAGCATGGTGCAGTGCAGAGACCCAGACTGCAGAGGCTAATGACTTGGGGGTTAAAGGTCACACCTGCAGTCACAGAGACAATACACAATGCAATAAATACAGAAAACATAAACAAACATACTGGGAAACAACAGGCATAGCCATACAAAACCGCTTTATAATCTTTGGACATTGTTGTGATTTAGGTCAAGCTGTATTATTTTAGATAATTTCCCCAAAAAGGAAATTGGTGTTAGATCAACAATCTTATCCTTGTGCTCAGCAACAAAAAATGAAGAAATTCATGTCCCAGTTCAGCCATGTTTGATTCTCAATTTTCTATTATCTTACTCTGAGCTCAGCATGGTATTTAGAGCAGCTAAATGTTATTCTCCTCATAATTGCCCCAGACAACTGTGTCGCTAGGCAGGGGTCAGCTCACCTCTACCTTTATTAATCCTGATCCAATCAGCACACTGGGTTGGGCCAAATCACCTGACCTAGGCCCAGGAACGCTCATAGGGTCAGGTCTGACATGTAGAGGTCATCAAGCCCTGCGGCATCCTACATGCATGTGTTCAAATATTCTCATAATGAGCTGAGCTGACAGGTCAGAGGGAAAGGGAGAAGCAGCATACCTTTATAGCGGATCACAAGAAATAAACCCAAGGCAAGTATTTTTCAGACGTTTTTCAAATCAGTGTACGCAGTGTGTTGATCCACTTCAACTCATCCCAAAAATTAACATCAATAATCTACATTTTTCATACTACAATATATTTATTCAGGACACACAAAAAAAATTTGACATTCAATTGATATTCACTCTAACTTGTCAATATTGACACAGTAGATGGGAGCATACGGGGGTAAGAGCCAGTCTCGGTGCTCCTGTGTTTCTGACTGGTGTAATGAAAGGCATGCTCTCACAGCATGTTCATTTTCATTAAGTTGACAGTGGTGGAACACCTCTTGAGAGATTAGCTCTGGAAGACGGCTGTCGCTCCTCCCGACTAGAGGCCTGAGATCTCTGAGCAGAGAGGAAAAAAACAGTTTCAGATCCAGCCTGAGATAGCAGGGCTTTGCTGTATAATTACGATGTTAACCCAGATGATTCTCTCTGATCTCCACAAACATCAGGGCACAAGCTCCACACGGCCGGCTTAGGCACAGATCTGTCACAGTGCACTGTGGGACAGTGTATGTATGCTAGCTTGTTAGCAGTAGGACTTTCAGTGTGATCTGCATGTGCTTTATTTTAAACCCCTTGTGTGTTTAGTACATACAGTTAGTAGAGGCACTCACATTCTCAAACCACAGAAATGTAAATTCTTAAAAAAAATATGTAAACATTAATTTCACACACCTGTATAAATTATGAATCCTTATTATTTTTTATCTGGTGCTACACATTATTATGCCATGCATACTTTCGGAAATATGATCTCCACTATGCCATAGCATATCAACATTTAAAATGTCATTCTGGAAACCTTATTGTTTAAAACCTTCTTTATTGCTGCTGCTTCAGATTCAATAATAAAATCTAAATCTCAAAAAGTAGGGATATATGAGATCTGAGACCCTTTCCTTCATTGAGTGTTATCCCCCTGAATGTGAGTGGAGATTCTGTCTTTGGTTGCTTGCCTAAGCCTTATTGATCTGTGGGCGTTTTTTTCTCCTCCATTTTTCAGAGTCACTAAGCTTGCATCAATTCATCTTAATCTGTTTGCTCCTTAAACCCGGAACAAGGCATGTCTTGTTCCTGGTTGTAGGAGTCTCTCGGCTGGCTTCCCTCACATCCTTCCTAGCCGGGCTTCTCCTGGGTGGCAACAAGAGGCTTTTCATATCGAATCAAGTGTTATTGAGTTCCCCAACACACCTCTCTTATTCCCCCCTCTCCGTCGTTCACGCCATCTCTTTTTCTCTCTTCCATCCACTTTTAACAAAGCATTCCTTTAATGACTGTGGGATTATGGGCCAACCTTTTGCAGCCAGTCTGTGGACTGGCCTGTAATCTGACCTCATTACATCCCCTGTGACAAGCTCCCGGGTCGCCGCAGAGTGACTAAACCTTATCCTTCTGAGAAGCCAAGCCGTACACATGAACACAAGTACCCCCCAAGACGACACTCACTCAACCAAGCTAAGCATCCAGGCTACTCTTCCCCTTCCTCTCACTGCCATACCTGCCCACCAAAGCGTAGGATCCCTTGATCCCTTTCCCTTCCCTTTACTTCTCCTCTATTAGACCACAACCAAGATGAATGGCCGTTTGTGGGGGTGGATGAAAACACAATTGTGCGGGCCCAGGCATGGTAGTGTCACTGATAAATGTGAAATGGACATGTTGTTCCACAGGCTCCTAATTTTCTGACAGGGGGAGGTTAGAGCAGTGGGCCTCTTCTGTATTACTCCATGTTTGCACGCGTGTACACACACACACACACACACACACGTACTGTGTCTCTCCTTCTCTGGCCTAGGCTAACATATACCAGACATGCAGGGGTGGTGTGGACCCTGACAGAAGACACCACCCAGATGGAGCGTAGCGTTGCACAAGTTATTACATTAGGTGTTCACAATTATCCCAATGTCTGTAGGTTTTATATTCAATAAAATGCAATAAAATAAAGCAAGATTAGAAAATAAAATGCTTATGTTTGAACAATAATGTGTTCTTTGCCACACAAAACAAAAGAATAACTATGGTTAAAACCTCACCTACATGCAACTGGATGTCTGGTGACATCATTGAGTGCATAATCAAGTAATTGTAATTGAGTATATATGGTGTGTGTGGTATTTACAATGAACTACATTCAAGAAAAGGTAAACAAGTCAATATGATGTCATTAAGCCCAAGTGGGTATGTGGTTTTGTGTACACACAATGATAAAGTGGAGCACAAAAATGTCCACTCTATGAATTATTAAAGCTTTAGCCAGCCCCTTTGATAGTTGCATCATCTGAATGAAAAATGCCTTGCGGGGAAGGGGGGCGTCAAATCCCGATAAACAGCCATCCATGCCTCTACCCCTTCCTCTCTCCCTTTCTGCTCCATTTATCCCTCTCTCTAGCCCTCTGTGACTCCAGTGCGCCTATATGCCAACCTTTCCTTCCTTTTTCCTTTCTCTCTTCCTACTTCAGTCCATCCCCCATTTCATCCCTTCCCTGGTGCTGCATGCCTCCCCTCATCCCTCCAGCGTGTGAGGGGCAGGTGTTGACAGGGAGCTGGCGTGTTGTCAGGCCAACGATGCAGGATTGTGGGGCTGTGCCGTGTTTGAGACGAGAGGGGAGGCCAAGGCAGGTCCATTACATCACCTCTATCAAGACTGATTGGGCTTGGGACAGGGGTCCGTGCATGCTTATGAGCGGTCGGCCTGGCCCGGCCCATATGCCTTTAATACAGGAACAGATGTGGAGCACAGACCCTGAGTTCTCACTCCTCCAACCCCCCAGCCCCCTCCTCCGCCCTCCACACTGCTCCAAGCCAACCATGCCGTCCTGGGTCATGCTTAGTGGGCCGCTAGTAAAACAGGTTTAATGGGAACTAACTGGCATGCTAAGATGATTGGGTGGAGATGATTTGTATTTCAGATGGCCTCCCTCCAGAATTGTCTTTACTTCGTTGCGCTTCCAAAAAGAAGCACAAAGAGAAAGAGAGAGAGAGAGTGGGAGCGAGCAAAAGTTGAAGAGGCGATGAAAGAAAAATGAATTGTTGGCAGATGATACCAAACTCATATATCATCAAGCCTTTCGGGACATGGTTTCGTTTTACAAACACACCAAATAGACCAAAAATGGGTTAGAGAAATATGTCTGTTGATATGTCATGCAGCACAAATAACTAAAATTACTCATCACTTATCTTATCAACTCTTCTTGGTACATTTCTGCAGACATTAATAATAATTTTAGCCAAAATCCCTGCATTGGCCTCGCAAGGATGTAGCCCAACGAAATATGGATAGTATGATAGTGATGACACACCCTTCCCTAGAGAAATGCTATCAGTCCCATCCACTCACCCCTATCGTCCCACTCATAGAGGAGTCTGTGGTGGGAAGCAGGTGGGAGAGGAACTGCCGTGTCTGTCTAGTAATTCCTTGGACCTGAACCATTGGTGGCTAGGGAGCAGGACTGGGCCATAGCCCAGTCAAGTAACACCATATCCAGACCTCATATATGGGCTGCAGATGAGCTAGGGCCAAGACCCCGGTGATTGTGGTTTGTCACAGGGATGTTGTACCTCCAGCTGCTGTGTCAGTGAGCTAATACCCCTGTGTTTCTCTGTGTAGCCAGGACCAGACCGGGCCTGTCCAGCCTGTCAGCATACTCCAGCCTCTCAGGCACTTGGCACACTCACCACAACATCACCCAACACAGACGACACATAGTGCAGTGAATGGTGGAGGACTGGTGTAAAGCAAGGGTGGGATGCATTGACGTAGGGTTATATTGAGGGATAGAGGGAAAGTTGGAGGAAATTGAGAGAGGGTTATAGAGAAATGAAGAGGTCAGCGGGTAGATGGGCAGATGTAAACACAGGGAACAAGATTGAAGGAGAAGGGGAATGAAGAGAAGGATAAAAGCATAGAGTGATAGAATGATGAAGGAGTAAGGGTCAGGAACCAGCAGGGGTTGCCTCATACCTCCTTAATAGCACCCCTCTCCTGTTAGCTGGGCCAGACAAGCACAGCCACAGCCAATCAGGTCCTCAGGTCTCTGGCAGCTATTTCCTGGATAGGGATTACCGACCCCTCCTATTGGGCGGGACAAGGCCTCCTGGTCTGAATTCATCAACAACACGGCCTGCGAGATGTAGGAAGCAGGTTAATAGACACTCATCAGACATCTGCCGCTGGGTTACCGTCCAATAATCTTCTCTCTGGATCTGCTGCCAGCAATTGATGACCAC
>OOFE01015414.1:16420-36939 GCA_900323365.1 Monocentris japonica | reverse complement strand
GTTCGGGAAATACTGCTGTGTTTCTGTTCACATTTCAGTTATCTTCTTTCTTCCTTCTTTAAGAAATGTCTATGTTGAGGTAAAGCATTTTTCCCCCGATATTCATCATTTTGTTGCAAAAAACAACAGAGTACAGTAACAACACAGTAATCCTAACAGACCGTACAAGAGAGGAACGACTAAAGAAAAATCAGAATCAGAATCAGAATCAGAATGGGGTTTATTGCCAAGTAAGTTTACACATACAAGGAATTTGCCTTGATCTGATGGTGCAACATTTAACAGAAGAAAAACAAGTCAAAAATATAAATCTAAAAAAAAAAACAAATTCACATAATAAATTATAAAAAGAAGACAAAACATATAACAGACAAGAGATGTGACTATGAAAAAACTACGTGTTTCATAGAAAACTATGAAACACGACCTGGAGAGAAGGCGTTTTTTGCCAAAATTATGGCCTGCATCCCCAGCTGTCCAATGATCACGAGCATCATGCAGACTCTGCTTGAACAGTTGGCTCCGCATGACATCGGGGGCTTGGATGTGTTTAGTGCATCCCCGGGCATTAACTGCTGCGGGTTGGATTTGAACCCAGGACCTAGATATTCAATTCATTCAATCAGTGCATTGATAAAAAATAAGTGAATGCAAGCAATTCACAATTCATTCAAATAAAAACTATTGCAGTGGCCAATTCCTCAACATCTTGAACCCTACCATGCTGACCAATACCATGTCTGTTAATGATGTTAATGGGGCCTCCGTGCTGCCCTCTGCCTGCAGGAGGTTGCGGTGAAGAACACCCCTCTGTTCCTGCGCTATCTGACGGACCAGATGCACGAGCGGGTCACTGGCAGCCTGGTGCTGTGGTACGACAGCGTGCTGGTGAACGGACAGCTAAAATGGCAGAACGAACTCAACGAGTCCAACAGGTACAGGGAGGGGGTGCAGTGATAGTCGGTGTCATTGATTTGTATTTGGGAAATAGGAAAACTCCATGTCCAGGTTCACCCTGTGCCAACAAGAGTGATACCCCAACCAAACAAACTGAATAAATATCTTTGTACGATACTGCATTATAGGCCTAATATATTAGGACTTGCACGTTTGAGCTGCGTGACGCTCTTATTTTGAAATTTGGTCTTGGCGTGCTAGTGGCGTCACATGCACACAGAAAGGCACTTGTGGAGGAGGGTGAATTGAATTGTTGAGTATGGTGTTTTCTGTTCCTGACATGTTCAAATTGGATTTTGACGGCAAAACAAAACCTTTGAGTTTCTATTTTTCACATGTATCTATTTTGTACATACTCAAAGAGGATGTCATCGTATCAGATCCCGTTTTTGACGTGCCAGGTTTTGAATGGGCCACGTTTGGACCGTAATCATAAATAATGCAATTTATAAAAGTGAGTGATCTGCCCACTCTACTTTCTTTCTGGAAAAGAGAAGAATGAAGGTAGTGGTGGTGTGCGTAAGAGAGGAGTGGAGACAGTGAGTGAAGACAAGTCAATAAGAGAGGCCAAGATGGATGAGTTTGAGTAAACATGAAAAAGGGACTCACCATATAGATCACCAAAAGGATTAGGTTCTAAAAATGGCTCCGTTTTCTTGAGATATCAACTTGGACTAGTCATCCTTCGTCCTTCCTTCGCCCATCTTCAATCTCTCCATCTCAGGGTGTTTTTCGATGCGTGTGACGGCTTCTTCACCAACTACAACTGGACGGTGCAGAGCCTGGAATGGATGGAGGGCTACAGTGGGGCCCAAGGCCGCCAGGCTGACATCTACGTCGGGGTTGACGTCTTCGCCAGGGGGGAGGTGGTGGGAGGCATGTTTGACACAAATAAGGTACAAACTGTGGGTGTTGTGCGTTTGTATATTTATTGGTGGGGGTTGTTTGCATGGAGTGTCTTCCTGAAATGGATAAAAAGCTGCATTATACAAGACTTTAATGTAAGAATCCACCTGTCTAAATCACAAAGTGGGGCTGCAACTAATTGAGACGCTGCAGATTCACCCTATTTGCCCAAATGAAATTTTGGTGTTGGTGTGAACACTGGTGGGAAATCTCCTTACACCGCGTGACAAAACTTAAGGGTGAAATCCAAAAGTGTCTCCTAAACGGCAGCGAGCGCGCACTCCGTTCAGAGAAAGCTGGGCTCACCAACACTGGCTAAATCTCTGCACATCAGAATCAGAATCAGAATGGGGTTTATTGCCAAGTAAGTTTACACGTACAAGGAATTTGCCTTGGTCTGATGGTGCAACATTTAACAGAAGAAAAACAAGTCAAAAATATAAGAAGGAACGAGTCAAAAATATAAAATCTAAAAAAAACAAAAAAACAAATTCACATAATAAATTATAAATAAATAAATGCCGTATTCCAAAGTCGGAAGTTAGAATTTCCCAGTTGGTAATTACAACCGCCAACCTCCTCCAACTTCCTTCCAGTTTTCCAGCTCAGATAAACCAGGAAAGAAACATGGACACCCACAAGATTTTCTTTGCCCATCATAAAGTACTGTTGCCATGCAACTGCTAATGTTTTGTCAGTGATATTTAGCAACGTTAGCTATCTAACTTTAGCAACTGTAAGTGCAATAATAATAATGATTGTCTTGGAGCATCAAAACAGGATGAAACAAAAACTGCCTAAGCCATAACTATGGCGGGGATGGGAGTTTCATACTTGGAATTCTGACTTCAAAGGCCGATCCATTTCATTTTCCCTAGTAGGAAGTCTGAATTTTGGACTTTTCAACATCTCTGGAATGCAGCATAAGCAAGAGACATTTTTAGTTTACTGGCGTCACTTCAAAGGATTTCTGGGTAATTGATTGATTCTGAATCTCTCTCAGTCTAGACTCAAGACTAAAGGGGATTGATTTTGGTTGTCTACAGGCCTTGGAAGTCATTCGGAAGCACAACTTCTCCACGGCCATCTTTGCACCAGGCTGGGTGTACGAGAGCCACAATGATAAGACGGAGTTCCGCAAGAATCAGGACAAGTGAGATCAATACTATATTTGCTCTTTCTCACAAACATACACACAACTTAACCATTGACAATACAGTCATTTAGCAGACGCTTTTATCCAAAGCGACTTACAAGTTACAGTTGACACTACATGGGGATTGAACCCACGACCCTGAGACTAAGAGTTTCATGCTCTACCGACTGAGCTGTCCAGGTCAGACAGAATGCAAAAAAAAATAAATGAATGCCAGACAGCATGAATTGAAATCATTTGAAATTCTCATTCATCCTAAATGGAACCCTGTCTGTATGCAGGTTCTGGGCTCTGCTGTCAGACTTCCTGTATGTCCATCGACCAGCCTCACCTCTACCCTTCATCTCCTCCTTCTGCCAGGGCTTTGGGAAGGCTGTCTACTGGAGAGGACAGGTACTAGAGGGGGAGAGAGGGTGGAAGAGAGAGGGTGGACGCACTTAACTTAGTGCCATCATGGTCACGTGGTGGGCGGCACACCAGAAAAGGTGGAGTGTACTGCTGTAATCGATTGCATGAATAGCCAGCAGCAGAAGCAAAACAAGCCAAGCCCTAACCATGACATGTAGAATGTGAGCGAGACCAGAGAGAGGGACCCGGGCGATGACTGCAATTCAATGACCTGCAAATCTACTTTTGACTCACATTTTGCTTTACGTGTGTAGCAGGATGTGAAGAAGAGCTGGTTCAACCTGAACGCCCAGGAGCTCCAGCCCCTGTACTGTAGCGAGCAGCTGGAGGGCCAGGGCTGGCTGAGAAGCCGCGGCTGCCCCGACGATGCCTGGAAAGGGGGCTGCTCACTGTTGTTAGAGGGCCTCATCCCTGCCAGTCTCAACAAAGTCTGCATCAGGTGTGTGTGTGTGTAGGTTTCTATTCACCTTCCCTTTATCTCCACCACCTGTAGGGATAGTAGTTGTGTTTTGTGGTTGTGGTTTTTTAACCTTTATTTATCCACTTTTACAGCAACGCCGTGGTTCACACTGAACTGGGAGCTACACAGTACAACCACAGTCTCCTACTGTTGGTCACTGACTAGTTCCTCGGAATCAGTTGGGGGTGCAGTTGTGTGTGTTGCAACTTAAAATCCCTTCAGAAAGCAGCCTGAATTCAAACAATCTGCACAACATAATAAAATACAGCAATTTTGACGTAATGAAATATATATGAAATCATTTAAAAAAGTAAAAAAAAAATAAAAAATTGATTTTATTTAAAAAAATCAATACTTTGTAGAAGCACCTTTAGAAGTAATTACAGCTTTCAGTCTTCTTGGATATGTATCAGCTTGGCACACCTGGATTTGTAATCGCAATCTCGATTAATATGATTCATTGTGGAGCCCTACAGCCCAGATTTATGAAGTGGTGCACTGAATGCTGTTCTTCCTCCGGCAAGATCTCCTGTTGCAGCCAAGGAACTCCGTAGGTCTGTCAGAGTGGTCCTGAGCTTCTTGGTCTCCTCCCTGATCAAGTTCCTTCTTGACCGGTTGCTCATTTTGGTCGGACAACCAGCTCTAGGAAAAGTCTGGATAGTTTTTACCATTTCCTAACGATATAGCCTACTATGTTCTTGCAAACTCTTAACACTTAAGAAATAAGACCTCATTCACAAAACTGTTCTTGAGAAAAGCGCCCACAAAAAACCAACGTGGGATTCATGAAAAACTGCACCATCCCTTGATTTTGTGAGTACCCTAATCTGGCTTCGGCTAGGTTCTGTCAAACGTCCTCTGACTTCTAGGATATTATTGTTGATTTGTTCTTTCTGTCCTTGCGCTCTCCCTCTCTCAGGATCTTCTCCCTCCATGTGCCCCTGGCCTCCAAGACCCTGGTGACCCTCATCTACAAGCCGTCTGCAGGGATCACAGTCTCTCTGGAGCTGAAGACCACAGATGCCAACCTTTGCACACACATGGGAGTCCAGGACGTCAGCTGTGAGTTTCTGATTTACAGTTCTGGCTGAGATTGTTGGCACCCTTCAATTATTTCCTTATTTCCTCCAACAAAGTTAATTTGAATTGATCTAAAAGGTGCCAATCATAATAGCCATGGCCACTTTTCAATTTTGAATTTTTGATAGATGCATGTGTGAATGTGTGTGCATAAAATGGGTGCCAATAATCTTGGCCAGAACTGTAGTTCCATTTATTGGCACCGTCCTGGGTTCGAATCTGGCCTGTGACCTTTGTCACATATTATCCAACTCTCTCTCCCAATATTTCCTGTCTATATCCACTGCAAACCGTCCAATAAAGCAAAACCCTTCAAAAACTGTCATGAAACGGTGTTACTACTCAACTATGTTTGTTACCCATGCCACTATTAATTGTTTCTGTATGTGCATGTGTCTGTAGCTACCAGTGTGTCTCCTGCAGCCCTGGGTGAAAGCCACCAGTTGATAAGCCAGTTCTCTCAGCTTTGTGGCCAGTGGAATCCAGATGGCTGGACTCTCAGGTAAGACATTCAGCACCTACTTTGCCTGCCAGAGAGCAAGGTCAGAGCTGCAACAATGGCTCTTGTCCTTAATGGCTACAAAAAAGGCCCTCTCAGCCACTCCCTTCCCCCCACATGTGTCAATGACCTCAACCCCAATTAGCGTCACTTTGAATGTCCCTGCAACAACCAGTACTCCTCCATCCCTCCCCCCACCTCCTGTCCAACAGTCTTCATACCTCAGAGGTCAGGTCTGCAGTAAGCTGCAAGGCCTGTGGTAGTCTGATGTGGAACCCTCTCAAGAAAACGTCCTATCTGCTTCAAAATCATCTACCATGAGTCCTGTGCCCAAGACAGGCAACCTGCCTTAACTGGACATAAGGTCGTTGCGGTGACACTGTATTTCAGCCTCAGGCATTACATGCATGCTCTCTAACGCACCTTATTCATTTTGTGCATCTTTTGTTACTACATCATTATACTTTGGTCCAGCGCACTACTGGATACTCGCCACACCTCCTCGACATTTGCAACCAAACTGTATGCCTTGCTACCTGAAGGCACATTGTGCAGGCAGATCCAATTCTGGGGCAATGGGGCCCCATTGATGGAAGAATATACTTAAATTCCATCTTCAAATGGCAAGGTTATTTCTTAGAATGTGCTTGATACAGCACAAACTGAACCTGTGCCTACTCTACCAGCTAGCCATACGAAAACAGGGGAGCACAGGCCCCAAAAAAGCCAATGACAACTACATGCAAGAGGAGCTCTATCTCTAACTGAGATATTGGAATACAAAAAGACCATGTTTATTCTACATCCAACCAACTAAATACCGTGTGATCAGTTGAAACGAACAGCGCAAACTGTGTGAAACAAGTAACTTTTCACTTTTACTCGAAAGATAGTTTGAGTTGTGGTCTTCCTGTCCTGTGGACGGCACTGTGTGCAGGTGTTCCCAGTTGGAGCTACGTGGCTGTGCCCTGAGGGAGGTGTGTGTCAGCATACAGCGCGAGGGCGAGCCCAAGGATACCCCCTTCAGCTGCAGGGTGGGAGAAATCATGGTGAGACAGAGGGTGCCAATTGTGTTCATGTGTTAACCTTGTCTTAACAAGTGAAAACTAGCTTAGTGTCAATTACATTGCCTTATCAGGAAACCAGGGAACATAAAATGACTCTTCTGCTAGCTAGCCAAATGCTTCCACAAGCAGTTTGAATTGTAGAGAAATGTGAAATAGAAAATCAGTCCTCCAATGCAACAGCAGTGAAAACTAGCAGCAATGGAAACAGCGACTTACAGACATCAGCTGTAAAGTTTACTACCACAGGCATGTGGTAGTACATACTGTGAAGTGAAAGTATTCTACCAAAGTGTAATGCAACATGATGGACACTTCACATTTCCTTCCTTTTTCATCAGCCTTGTCTCTTACTTTCCCCCTCCCCGTCTCTCCAAAAGGTCCTGGATGTAGCCAGTTTCCTGGTTCCCCCTGAGCTGGTCCAAGGCTTGTGCATTTACGATGTGGTCTGGCTGCGTGGCGTTGATGCCTCTCTAGAGTCCACCTCCCCCTGCCTTCATCTCAGCGCTACCTTGCGGTGGCGCTACCCGGCCCAGCTCGTACGCCACTTCCGGGTGTACTGGCGGCGGCTGAGGGGACCGGATCCCCGAATCCCCTCGGGCCAGCTAGTGTTGGTGGGCCGGGCGTACTCCACTCTTTTCAGGGTCACGGAGGTGGTGGTGCCCGAGCCCCCCGGCCTGCTGGAGCTGGTGGTGGAGCCGGTGATCAAGGAGGGCTTCCTGGTCCCGGAGAGCCACTGGGGAAGACGAAGCCTCAGCTACAGAGAGGACCAGATCGTGCCCACATAAAGTCTGAAGGAGGCTACTTCTCCATGTCTCCTTTATGGCAGAGCAAGACAGGCAGAGTTCTCATCATGGACCTGATGTAAACTTTTCAATTATAAAGTCTGAATGCTTCCATGGCCTAAAAATTCAATTACGCCCTGGTTTGTTAACTTTTTTCCAGCTCAAAAATTGAAAAGGAGTAAACAGTCTAGCTTCCACTACCGATTGGATTGCTCTGGAGACATGGCCATGCAATTCATAAAAAGAGCTGTAAACCACAGTCTAATGCATTCAATGCGTGAAACAAGTTGGAGCATACATTTTGGTATTTCTCTGTAAAGCTGTAATGTCTGCAGCAATCACTATACTGGTTGATTTCATTGATTAGCACACCTTCAACCAAAGAAGTAGAACTAATCCATAAAATCCACTGTTGTAGTGATTGGTGCAGACACAAAGCTTCCTGACTCTTGTCCTTCTTAGATCTTCCCTGTCCCATTTTCAGTCAGCTTTATGTGGCTCCCTGTTGCAGATGTGTATTTTGGTGTGATGTGTCTTTAGGGATGAGGCTTACTTGCCGTGTGAGAGTGAGAAAGACAGTATTGCGTTGCAGTAATACATTCAACAACTGTTTAACCAAGCAAGTTGACTAAGAATGCATTTTTTTTTAAACTTTATTTTCATATTTTCAACAAAACATATAAAAATACAAAATAATAAAAAAATTATAAAAAATGCTAACAAAATAATAGAGACAAGACCAAAGATGTTTATGGGGAGAAGTGAATAGATAAATAATAATAATTAAAAAATTACATCCAGTAAATACCATATCATAAAATCATGGTTATAGTTATGTTAAGGATAGGTTTTCTACAAATGCTATACCAAGTTCATTTTTTGGCGAGACCCATGTATGGTGTACCTCAGCTTCTCAAGATTCAAGGATAACCTAACTTCCTTTACCCACTGTAAGAGAGATGGCGGTTTTTGCAACTTCCAACCAAAAAGTATGAGGCGATGAGCCAAGCGTGGGGAAAAAGCAATTGGTAATCCCACCTTTGACAGTCGGCTAACAATCATTAATGTACTGTTTTAGTAGAAGTCCTCTGCCTTATCTCACTGTAAACTCCTATTGGCTGTTGGCAGTCTCCAGTCTTGGAATCCACCTGTGATCCCAACATGCTTCCCCATCCAGATGTTGGGCCATAAATGTCTTGATATGGTCGGGGCGGCCCATTAACGTGCAAGTTGATCGTCGTGGTTAACAGTGAATCTGTAAACTCTTCACAAGACCAGATAATCTGTTTGGATCAATGGTCCCAACCAAGCCTCGGATGGGGGATTCCCTTCCAAATATGTTATTCGGCCTGACGATCCTCTATAGCAGTGGTCCTCAAATCTGGACCTGAGCCCAAGACTACTGCTGGTTTTCTATTTTGCCAAGTAGTTTCCATTCTAGCTGTCCAATCAGGGACTGATTTAGACCTGGGAAACCAGGTGAATGCAATAAACTACCTGGTAGGGTAGGATAGAAAATAAGCAGTCCTCTGGAGGCTGAGGACGGAGCGCTCACTCACTGCAGTTTAGGACACTTTTGGCTTTCACTCATTTCAGGTTTTCCCCACTAGTGTTCATAAAGACACTAGAATTTAATTTGGACAAATTGGGTGAATCTACAGCACGGCGACTTAGGCTAAGACGGCTGGAGTTTTACCTGACAATCTTGCATCACGCAGCTTTAACTAAACTGAAGCCATTAATGAAGTTGTCTAATAGATTGTTCTGTAATTGATCTGGCTTTTTGTATCCTCATGAATGAACACTCAACCCATTCCATGTTTCTCACATTTGTTAAACGCACAATGAGAAGCCTAGATCCATTTGATACTCGAACAGAAAATAAGTCAAGACAGCATTCACAAAACGAAAGAAGTGCTTTATTGTTCTAATGGCCAAAATTTACAGAAGAGATCCCTGCAATAAAAAGAAGACTGAGATATTAGCGTTTTGGCTTAGCAGACTGAGTACGGTAGGTAATTATGATTGTCAGAGCCAATCCAGCTGGCGTCAGTGTGGGCGGATCAGACCTGCTGGGTGACCATCTTCAACATCTGTAAGGCCATAGGACCCTGGTCTGAGGGAATCTGAATATAAAAGAAACAAAGGCATTTTTACATTTATATTAGATGCAACTTTAATTATTAATTGTATTGACACTCAAATATATTTGATCCATTTTTTGTGTTTGTGTAAAAGCGTTGATGAACTAAGTATAGGTTGAATCACTATTGTTTTATATATCAGTTATAAAAAGAAGAACAATTGAACAAAATGAGAATTAAAAAAAAAAGGAAATAGAAAATGGTGGATTACTTTAGGTAGGAATGTATGTTTTAAAAAAAAAAAAAAGTCTGTATTCCAGCCTTAACAATGTGTCAAATACCAGTAGTATCAGTAGCAACAAAGCATACTGAGATTTGTGCATGATGAAAAGGTCGGGAATTCTAATGCGCAAATCTCAAGTCTTATTTCAGTAAAGTCTTGTACTCAATAGAAGCTACCAAGTTACAAATGGGGCACTTGTAATTTGTCATAACATAGTAACTCATTGACAAGTAGACACTCGCGATGAAATACTGTCTTGTCTGAAGTCTTGGATATGTATTCCACATTTTGGTCATTTCCAAACTCACTACCATGCACAACTGCACTACCACAGTCGGGGCCTTACCATGTGTCCAGCCTTGAGGATCCAGTAGAAGGCAAAGTTCTTGTAGGTCTTGTAGAAGGCTCCGGTTACGCCCGGTGCGGTGGGATCATCCAACGCTGTCCATCTCAGGTTGTTAAAGCCGGGCAGCCCCGCCCACTCCAGCCGCTTGACCCACAGCTCCTGACCTGAGAGCAGGCATAGAGATTTATGTAGAAGTACAGTATTCCATATATACCAGTGGTTCTCAGCCATGCAGGCTTTCATTCCAACCAAACTCTACAGCAGCTGATTTCACTGGGCAGTTGCTCCCCTCTGGTTGAAGGTGTTAATCAGTGAAATGAGCTGTGGTCGTGATTGGCTGGAAAGAAAACCTGCAGACTCTAGACTTTGATCAACTATTGTAAAAACCTTCAGAGTTCATATAAAAACAAATAGAAAGGGTGCCTAAACTTTGTAGGGCCAAGAGGCAAAACAGAACAAGGATGGCTGGCCACAGCTCTTTTCCCCACAGGATCTTACACTAATATCTTAAGGATATGACTCCAAAGTTAACTGTTCCTTAAATTTGTTAATATATCTTTCCAATATTGAATATTGGAAAGATATATATTCAATACAAGCTTTCCCCTAAAGTTCCCTGAACTGGTGAAATAAGAAGCTGTGAGTTGTGAACCAACATCAGCCTTGTCGTTCTTTCCTCATGAGAAAGAGCTTGTATTTGATAAATAGATCTCATGTCAGTTACGCCCCTCTGGCTCCAAGCTCTCGTACGATTCACACTTGATACAAATGATGCAAGTTTGCATTGATCCACACAGGTCTGCTTAACAAATACAAGTTGATGCACATGGTGGGGGGTTACATGATTATGCCTCAACAAACGTTTTGTAGCTTTGCTAGCCGGTGAAGATGCTAGCTGATCTTTGTAATGCTAAGAAACTGGGACCGTTTGTTACAAACCCCGCCCCTTCCTGTGAATGTGCTCATAGCTCAATTGGAAAACTTGGGGTAGACAGAGTGAGTTGATAAGCGCCTTCATGAGGCCAGTTTGCTGGGATTGCCATTGCTTTGTGAAGCCAGCTAAAGATACCCTGACTATGTTGAACTCTGAGCTTTGTCAGACAGGACTCAAATGCTCTGGTTAGCTAGCAATCCAGCGTTATCGAAACACTGGATGCGATGAGTCAGTGGAAAAATGATCAGTCTTCAGTCAAAAACAGCACAGAGATAAGACTCCGTATTGAATACACATAGTTTGAGAGCAGCCGATTGCATTTCTAAACTTAGCTACTGTTGCCCGAAAGTCATCTATATCATTACTACATGACTGGCTGAAGCATGATGAATTACCCATGGTGTCCACTATGAGGTCCAGCTGTCCGTTGTAGACGGTAACGTTGACTCCAGCTGTCAGCAGCTGGTCCACCACGTCCACTACCGGCCTCATGAAGTCTCCTGCCATGCTGCTGAACACCTCCTCTGCCTGGCCTGGGGGAAGGGAGAGGAGAAATCAAAGAGATGACAGATGGACGGAGGCAAGGATGAATTCAATAAATTGAATTGCCTGCATGGTCAATCCACCTGTGGCTTAGAGAAGAAGACGACAACGACCAGCCTCCATGGATGTATTAAGACATAGATAGTAAGAACGGCAGCTGAGACTGCACAGCATAGTGACCCTGCGCCCTATTGTTCACTAAATATAGTTAATTCAAGATATGTCTGATAGTAGAATGTTTCAAGAACGCGTGTCAAACACAAATCGGTCAATAGAGTAGAGAGACAGCAGCCTGTTACCTCCCCATGTGACATTCTGTGGGATGATGCCCAGTTTCTTCCTGATTGGCCCGTTCATCAGCTCTCCCAGTGATTGGCTGTGGAGGGGGCGAATGTGGCGACGCTTCAGCAGAGCTGGTTGAAGACACAAAAGGAAAAAAAAAACACTTGTTAACTGGGCGCTCAGGGTATCTGCATGGTTCAGAAAGCCATGTTTAAACCTTTTTCACGCTACCCGAAATTGGATTCGAGTTGCTCGGCCATTCAACGAGTCCACTTATCTCACCAAACCCTTCTATTCTCCATTGCACAATTGGATCCTATCAACTAAGCCTTTAGGAATGTTACATAGAAGCAATACATAGAAGCGATAATATTCCTGCATCTTACAGAGGAAGCCGTCTCCCGCTGAAGTGGCGAGTTTGTCATCTGGCTCCTGGGTGAGGATGTTGTAGAAGTTGACGCCGTTGGTGTTCTGGTAGCAAAACCAAAATAAGACAAGATGAAACTTAAAATGATCCCTGCAAAATAACAGCGAGAAAATAACAGCGAAGAAGAAATAAGTGTACTAAAATAGGAAATAATTTAAATACATAGTTAGTATATGAGTATGTAACCAGAAGAACAAAAACAATACATGCAACAACTATTATCTATATATCTATACGCACAAGAGGCTATGGGAATCTGACACGTGAATTTATGAATGAGATACAAGTGGTAGAAGGAAATTGCTCAGCTTTCCCCTCCCTGCAGATGCCATATTAACAGCTCTGTGTCGTGGGTTTGGTGTGCCGCACCAACCTGCTCCACCACAGTCTCAGTGACCGACCAGAGCTCCGTGGCTTTCTGGAACTGCTGCTGCTGCACCGCCTTCCGCACCTCCTCCGCTGCGCTGTTCACCTCCGCCAGGCCATAGTCATCCAGCAGGGACTAGACAGCAGTCGGAAGACAGTCAGTAAAAACATGTAAAAGTAGAAGTGTTTGTGTGTTATTTGTAAAATCACATTGTGTTCATCTATTATTATGACTTAGATCAGGGGTTCTTAACCTCGGGGTTGGCAAGGTCAACACATTAATTAAAGATGTTGAGTTGAGGATTTTGACAAAGTTGACAAAACTTTTTAGTGAGCAAAACTTGTTTTATCTGCAGATTCTGTCATGACCTGGGGACTATATAGCTATATCATTTTTTTTTTTTTCCCCGTGTGTACAGACAAATTTCCTCTAAGGCGGACAATAAGTAATCTATCTACCTATCTCTATTGTAATAGCGCACAAAAATATTTTGAACCATGACCTCAATCGCTACGTATCAATCTGGAATCTGATATCGTGAATGTGCAGTGTTGTGGAAAGAAAAGATGGAGCGGTTTATTATCGGCGGAAGCAAGACACCACAAGATGTGTCGGCTAGCGAACGCACAGCAGAGAAAGAATTGAAAGGGAAAAAAGCCAAAAGTAGGAAATATGACGAAAAGTACTTGGAGTATGGCTTCACTCAGACATGCGATGGAGAGTATCCAGGTCCACAGTGCATGTGTGCGCGTTAGAGTGTCAGAGCATCAGAGTGTCAGAGTGAGAGCCTGACTGAGTGCATGAGTTCAACATGAGATCGGGAGGATCGAGTCAGACTGTAGAGCGGAGAGAGCAAGTGGGACCAGCAGCGGCGACTGTCCGTCAAGACCGGGTCAAATTATTCTGCTGTGGTGCAAATAAAGCGGCCTGTTGGCCCGTTAACTCTGCCCTCCTGCCTTGTCTATATTTTAAGGGGGTCGCACTTGCAAGAAGGTTAAGAACCCCTTACTTAGATGAAGATCAGACCATATTTTAGAAGTCATTTATAGAGGAATGCAGGTCATTCAAAAGGGTTCACAAACACAACTGTACATCTCTGAAGCCTGCAAGGTCCTCAAGTCCATGTCTGTCCTCACTATTATAACAGTTACCTCTCACTTTCATTTGGTGGCCACCAATGTGCAGAATTGCCTAGTGCAGCTTTAGAAGTGTCAATATGCACCTTACGTTGTCTGCAAACAATCAAGCAATTTAAAGAGTGGGTGAAAAATGAATTCAGTGAAAAACCATCGTACTCCTTTTACCTATCTAGCTCTATGCACTCTGCACACTTTGCACGATGTATTGTGATTAAAAAAGGTAGCCGGCCAGGACAAAATTGATTCTAGCACTATTGGAATTTCCTGAGTTATACAACACAAATCTGAAGTTGTATAAGGGACCTTGGTAGAAAAGCGCTCTCCTTGTTTCTAAAGTTGACGTACTAGATGAGTTTGCTTATGCTAACTTCAGTTGTCTAAGCACATTCTACATTTAGCAGGATAACAAGCTAGGAATGGCTCCTCTTGCGCCTTTTTAAAAACGCCACCATTTTTGCACTACCCCCAACTTCCCCAAACATCCAGTCAAAGAGTTGTACTGTAACAAGCAGCGAGCGCCGAGCAAACCATGTCCCATCTGAAAAACCCCATTACTCACAGTGGTGTAGAGGTACGGTCCCCAGGTCATGACAGAATCTGCAGATAAAACAAAAAGTTTCTTAGTGAGCAATATTGCCAAAATGTCTCCCACTCCTCAACTCAATATATTTAATTAATGTGTTGACCTAGTCAGTACGGTTAGAAAATCACCAAGCTACTTCCTGGTATGTGAATGCACCAGAGTGTTCGCTCTTAGGGCAGATGTGAATGTAGAAGCAAAACAAAGATGAACCTCCTATTTTTATCAGGTAGCTGGGAGCGCCTCTGTAAGAGCTGTGCTCTGTTTGTTTGTGTGTAATGCTTTTTGCAATACGCACTGCTTAGGGGGAATCACGGTGTGCACTCTTTAGGTCTCCAGAGCCCTAAGAGCCCTGCAGAAGAGAAATACACTTTGCAACAAGCATGAGCAGCTCCAGGTTGGTGCACGGTGCATTCACATACCAGGAAGTAGCGGCTAAGCCAATTCAATTAAATATTTTGTTCAGTCCTGTAAACTCAAGTAGAAATGTGATTATTATACAACAGATTAGCAGCACTTTATATAGTGTGGGCCATGAAGCTGGGGTATAGCAATTCAAGTGTGTTTTGATAAGCAGACATGTATAAAAGTTGAGGTACAGTATAAACTGATACCAACCCAGTGGGGAAATCCACGAGTCCCCAAGCGCCACACCGGCAAAGTTGCACTTCACTGCCCCTTTAGCTATGGCCTAGACGGACAAGACAGACACAAAAATTACAAAACTGCCTTTATTTAATCTTGTATTGACTGTTGACTTTTCAATTGAAACTCATCTTCTACAACTAATGCAGCAGCTAGGCTTACAACTAGAACTAAAAGAAATCATATAACCCCATTCTAGCCAACTTACATTGGCTTCTGGTTGATTGTCGAATCAATTTTGAGATTGTATTGATTACTTTTAAAGCAATAAATGACTTAACCTCATCTTACATCATGGAGCTGTGATCTCCCCATATACAAAACCGTGATCTTCCTAAATCTAGATTAAAGTCTAAAGGAATCAGGGCCCCTAAACTTTGGAGCAAACTTTCCCCGAGAAGATACGAGTAGCTACCATCTTCTTTTAAGACAAAACTGAAAACTAAATTTATATAAACCTGCTTTTAACTGATAACATTATGATTTTGTAATTTCATTGATTTGTTCAGAGTCCAACATGGTTACTCTTTGCTGTTGTTTTCCCCCCCATTTTTTGCTGGAATTTGACTGTTTCGAAAAGTGTTCTACAAATAAAGTTTATCATCATCATCACTTCTACATACACTCCAGTACAGCAAGAGATTTCAGGAAACTTGCTGACTCTGCAGCTAAACAATCAAACTGTTTTTTAGGTTACGACATGTGACTCCTGATTTGGGGACTTTCCGACACCAAAGAGTAACATACGTCACGTGGATCTGAAGAGGATGCCGAAAAGAGAAGTACTAAAATTCACTAGAGGCAGTACCTTGGTGAGTTCCAAGGAGATAGCTGCAGCCATTTTCCCTCCGTATGACTCGGAAAATATGTAGAAGGGGACGTTCTGCAGAGAAAAAAACCCTCCATTAGTTGACATGTATAATTGGCATGTGCAAGATTACAGTGAGAAACACTTCCTTTATGGTCAGGACTGACAAACCTGATATGAGGGGGAAAAAAAAGGAAGTACTCAATAGGAAATAAGTGGATAGTTGTGTCCTCACCTATAAAAGCATACAACACTCAAACAGAACTAAAAAAAAAAAACAGAGGGAAATAAGTTCAAAAGTCTTTGAACTTATTGTGGTTCATCTGGCCAGGCGAGAACAATGTCAATCAAACATGGATGGCACCAAATGCAACGAGACGCCTGAAAATGAGGCTCTCAGTCCTCTTCCAAGAGAACTACGGAATCCAAACAAACAACATTGGTATAAGGAGGAGAATGATGACATCTGATAGCCAGTAGTTCCTCATGTTTGGAAAGCCTAGCATAACAAAATGAACAGAAGGCAAACTGTACACCAGAGAAGGAAAATTAGAACAAAGATTGCACACAAATCCATCGTGCTTAGCTCAAGTTACAGAGATTGGAATCAGATTTCTTTGGTAAAGTTCCCTGACAAGCTGGTATACCTGCAACTCTTTTCTTTCTGTGAAGAACTGTTTGAGCAGCACCAGCATATCTGAAGCCACCGTGGCCACGTCCGTAGCGTAGCCGTCTGGCCTGTCGGTGTAGCTGAAGCCGGTGCCAACAGGGTTGTCCACAAACAACACATTTGCTGCCTGTACCTGGAAGAGACAGGAACACAATAGCATCAGCATGGTGACCTCATTTTAAGTGATCAGTCACAATCTCCAGTTGTACATCCAACCTATGATGATCTGTATTAGTACAGACTTATAACTTAAAGGGAATAAACCAAGTTGACCATCGGGCCAATCTCCCAAAAATGTGGTGTATTCCTTTATTGCCACTGTAGGCTGACTGGGCTACCATCTTACCCAGTTTGTTTTTCTTGGTTGTTGGTCCTTATCCAAAGGTCCAATCTCCTCGAAGTTTCCAAAGCCACTGCCTGATCCTCCTGGTCCACCCTAAAGGACACATGGGCATACATCCAAATCATCTTTAACCATTAATCAATAACGGTTGGGCTAATACAATTTGGGCCAAAGCAATATCCTGGTTAATTTTTACCCTGTGGAAGGCAGTTGGCTTTATTTTTAACCTTAAGGAAGGCTTGCTTCACATTCGTACAGTTACACACACACGTTCATTTTCAAGTTTTTCCCAACCAGTCTGAGTATTTGAACCAGCCACCTTCCAATCCCAAGCCCACCTCAAAGCTTTAAGCCACTGCTAGGTCCTGTCCTACCTGCAGCCACATGACCAGAGGCAGGTCCTTGTATCCTGCAGACTCGCTGTCTGCATAGTAGAGCCACCAGAACATGTGGGCCCCGTCCCTAACCTGGACATAACCCCAGGCTTCTTTACCTGCCAAGGGACTGGAGAGCCCTACAGATGGAATTAAATAAGAGTCGTTTTCTGAAGTTGGCATTCAGTAGCTTTATTTGAAGTATGGGATATTTACAAAGCTAGTCAGCTAAAAAAAAAAGCCAATAGGGACTTGTTAATTCTAATGGACAGCATAAGTCTGACAGTTAAGTTAACATTACCCAACTTTACTTTTGGTTTCCCCATCAAACGCATTCAGATAACGTAGCCAATACTTGTGCTCGTTACGGCTAACTTTTAGCTAGCTAGCAAACATTACTTTTCACTCGACGGGATTGTACAGAAAGCATTGACCATACCTGCACTGGCGATAATAAGGAGTAAAGCTTCTAAGGTGACGGCTAGTTTTAAACCACCCATTGTTGCAGTCAGCTCGCGCACTACTCTACATCGCTTTAGGTACCAGAGGGAATCACGTGACCAGGGTCAGCTGACTACCGTCAGCGGGTCCCCCGAGAGCGTGAGAGGCATATAACCTAACTGGCTCCTTCTGTTCTTGGAAAAAGTCAAGAAAAGTCATTTTGGTGGCCCGCCCAAGCAAATGAACAGTAGTAATAAACTGGTGATGTGGATTCATTTCGGGTGCTGTTATGCACGAAACTGGCGCTCAAACCTAGCTTTCTCATCGATGTAGTTTTCAAAAACCAAGACATCAATGCTCGTAACCACCGAAAGCATGTTCATGAACTACGACGACCATAAGTCATTGCACCTATGACGCAGCATGTGGTATTGCCTCCGCATCAATGGGGGGCAGTGTTGTAGATGAGTTGACTTAAGTGTCAGACAAGGGACAGGACGAAGTAAGGCTGGTTGTTTTGCCGCTAGAGAAGCAATGGCTGCCGCCACTAACAAGTCCATCCGCGTGCGGCTTTACTTTGACTACCCGCCACCAGCTGCCATCGACTGGCGCATGTGCTGGCTGCTCGTGGATTTGAACAAATGCCGCGTGGTGGCCGATCTGGAGAGCATCATTAAAGAGAAGTTTGAATTCAGCCGCAGTAACATCCTCAACCTGTTCATAGAGGACTGTTACCTGCCGCACACAGAGCACATCTATGTGGTGCGGGACAATGACAGCATCAGGTTCGTGTGCTTCACTTAACCTTAAACTACATATATATCAAAGTCAAGTTTATTTATCATGCGCTGTCACACAAACCCAATTTGTAACAAAGTGCTTTACAGTCAGAAATGAAAATAAATAGATATGCAACAATCAAAACAAGTGAAAAACAAGATAATGAAAACTCCTACTCAGAGTGCATGTGTGTATGTGTAGGTGAACAGGAGCTCCGAGACAAGCAGATAAAAAAATAACATGGATCAGACACATCAGACAAGCAGTAAAGTAAGGATGAGTAGGCACAAAGAAAAGCTTGGGGAAAGAAATAGGTTTTGAGTAGACTTTTGAAAATGATAGTGATGTGATAAGACTCAGCTGATCTGATGGTCAGGGGGAGTCTGTTCCACGGTCCAGCTGCCTCAACAGCAAAAGCACGATCACCTTTTAGTTTTAGCCTGGACCTTGGGACAGCCAGGAGCCCCTGATCTGAGGACCTGAGGGTGGAATGGAATGGTCTCTACTGTATCGAATGCGGCACCGAGATCGAGTCTGACCCAAGCAGGATATCATTTGTGACTTTGATGAAAGCAGATTCCGTGCTATGGAGAGTTCTAAAGCCAGATTGGGATTTCTCAAAGATCTTATTTTGATTCATGAATGAGTTTAGCTGGATTGAGAGTACTTTTTCGAAGAAGGGCAGTTTGGAAATAGGTCTGTAGTTGCTGGGTGTCAAGGAGTCGAGACCTGCTGTTTTTTGAGAAGGGGTTCAATCAATGCATGCTTGAATAATTTAGGGTCAGAGCCTACACAGAGGGGGTATCATTGAGGTTTTTTGTGCTCCTCGTAGTCGTCCCACTATGATCTTGCATGAGACCCTTGCGCTGGAGGGTTTTTGCAGTGGATGTCATTTAAGATGTTTAACAAATTGCAGTTCATACAATTGATTCACCAAGCAGCACTTTATTTTGATAAACTGTCAACTTTTAGAATTGGCTCACACTGCTCGCTCCCACCCAACCCGCTTTATTTTGGTGGAAGAAGAGGGAGTAGCAGACAAACTCATTTTAAAAGTTGAAATTTTATTGAAATAAGTGCTGCTGGTTTCTTTGGATTTATGCCAAATTGAATGGTGCATCCTGACAGTTTGTATGAGGTCTTAAGTCATGTCCTGTTTTGGCATGACAGGCTCACCTTACAAGAACACACCAGGACTACAATGGACATAGCTTTTGTAAAGAATCTAAGAGGAAATAATGGCTAAATTAGGTTAGAAAAACTTGAGTGGTAAACATAAAGTGGATACTAAACAGGAACCAGTTTACCCAAATAATCCTTGAGCAATAAAAAGTGCTACAAGACACTGTGTTCCTGACAAGATGCAGTCAAAATTATGTTATGTTCTCTGTGCCTCATTTGACAGAGTGAAGGTGGACAGTCTTACCCATGTGAATGGGCACCGCAGCCATCCAGATGCCTCCGGTGACAACTCCAGGAAGAGACTCAGACAGTCAGAGGACGACGAACCCGCAGAGAATGGCGTGAGCGTGGAATGGGAGAAAATAAAGAGGAAGAAAAAGAGTGACGAGAGCATAGAGAAGGAGACCAAGCGGACATTGGGCGATGAGCAGGATAAGAACTCGCAAAGAAAGCACAAAAAACAAAAGAAAAAGAAAGAGAAGGCGGCTGTCACCCCCAAACCTACTACCTCCACTAAAAAAGACTCAACCAATAGGGGCCAGGCTATCAAAAGCACCAAGCCAATTCATGGCAAAGCAAATGTGGCAAAGCATGACAGAAACCGTAAGGACGATGAAGCTCCCAAAAAAACGCCTGCTGCAAAACGGGTACCTAAAACGCCCTCCTCCACCCCTGCTCCCTCCAAGGCGCCTCCAAACGCCAAACTACCCACTACAAAACCTTGCCCTTCCTCGTCCTCATCGGAAACAGATTCTTCCTCTGATGAGGGCCCCGGCAAGGCATCTTCCAAAAGCCTGCCGAAATACACACCTTTAAAAACGCCTGCCGCAAAACTGGTACCCAAAACACCCTCCTCCATCCCTGCTCCCTCCAAGGCGCCTCCAAACGCCAAACAGCCCGCTACGAAACCACACCCTCGCCCTTCCTCGTCCTCATCGGAAACAGACTCTTCCTCTGATGAGGGCCCCGGCAAGGC
>OOFE01015414.1:0-12157 GCA_900323365.1 Monocentris japonica | reverse complement strand
TTTTTTTGCACAATCCCGAGAGCATTGCCACTTTTTCATTTCACTACACATCCTGTATGCGTATGTGACAAATAAAGTTCTTGACTCTTGACTCTTGACTCATCTGCATATAATGCATGGGTGCCAATAATCTGGGCCAGAACTGTATATAAAAAACAACCTTTTAAAGAGACTTGTTCATGTTCATAAATCAAGACTGACCTGTCCAAGAAAATAGGAATATCAAATTAAAACTACATTGCGACTGTTGTTCTACGCGATGGTTGGGTTGTGTTTGGGTCCCTGGCTGCACAATAGGCTTCCTCTCCAGTAGACAACACTTGCACTGACAGTGGCAGTCAGCAGTAGCAGTTTAAGCCAAAGCCTTTCTTTTGTCCTTGAGCCCAGGTTTTAACCCCCTTCTCTCCACTTTGAGTGGGGCTATTCACCCAGTGAGCCCCTCTTTTTAATTGTTTAGGCAAATAGGAGACAAGTAGGGGATTTAAAAAATGGCTGCATGTGCAGAATGTGGTAGTTGTTGTGATTTAGCTGCCATAGGGTGTGTTTTGTGCTATAATTTCCATAGAAATTAATATGTAGTTTTGTGTCATCTTCATCCCCCCCCCTCATAGGTGACAGAACGTTGGGACTCCCTGCTGGAACCAAGGCTGGTCATTTAGACCTGACCAAAGAGTGACAAGACGGCGAGATGGATTTAAAATTGCAAGCTAGCTGAGGCACACATTCAAATTAAAGTTGCTATGTGTAGCATTTTAACGTCATTTTAATCCTTAGCATTGTAAATCATTAGCACATTAATTTAGAGGCAATCAGACCATCGCTGAGAAGATTGGCAACTTCTACCGGCCTCTACACTGGATCTTGTATTGTGTGCCACCAGGCTGGATGTGGCAGGAAATCTGCTGGATTCCTTATGGCACAAAGTGGGATTGGTTTTTGGCGCAGGAACGGGAACCATTTTAATTTTCAAGTGCTCCACAACTTCAGCATTCTGACTACATAGTTTCAACTTGATGTTCACTTACCTGGTCAGAATGTATATTGACTGTTCTCAAGGGCTGTTATCTGCTCTGATACTTTTTGTGACGAGGGAGTTGGGGAAGTAGCAACATCAGCTTTGTGATAGGAGGTGATCGGGATTTAT
This sequence comes from Monocentris japonica, assembly GCA_900323365.1. Classification (NCBI taxonomy): domain Eukaryota; kingdom Metazoa; phylum Chordata; class Actinopteri; order Trachichthyiformes; family Monocentridae; genus Monocentris; species Monocentris japonica. Next base: position 11,013 of record OOFE01015414.1, on the reverse strand, counting down.
GGGAAATGGGGTCTTAATTTTGAGAGAACCCAAAATGCTACACATAGCACTTCAGTATGTGGACAATTAATGTCTTTCATCTCATGAACAGCATACGCAGGTCCTTCCACTTCCACCCTTAGTTTAACTAATACTACTTTCCAGGGACATAGGATAGTTGGAAATTCCAATTTCTTTGTAGGAATACTGTAATGGAACGTCCCTTCGAGTTGGAATTCCAAGAAGGAAACCGGGGGTAATGTTTCGCAACCATGAGGTTTTCCAAAATGCAGTTATGTTTTTAATTTTCAAAGTACCCTTAAGTTTGATTTTCAGCATTGCATGACCTTAAATATATCAAAATACCTGTGTGGCAAATGGTTAAACCGATAAAATTGAAGTGTAAAATTGCACAGACAGTTGCTAACATTCTATGCTAGCTAACTAGCTAACCTTGCCAAATATCATTGACATAACACTGACATAATATTAGCTGTTGCATGGGGAACAGTATTTTACCACTTTGTCTTATCCATCTCAGCTTGGGCAACATTATCTTCTCTACCCTCCTGGTCAAGTAAACACTTTGCAAAAAAGACATTGCAAGGAATGGGTAGAAGCATTTTATTTTTAAATATCTACTTGAAGGGAACTACAATTCAGCTGACTTGAGTGCAAATGCAGGTGAGGCCAACCTCAGTTCATTTTTATCAAGGTTGCAGTTCAACTAGGATTAGAAGTGAAATCCAGTGTTTTTTTTTTTTTTTTTGGGTGCGATAAATGATTGTTTCCATTGTGGGGGTCATAGAGTGGTTTTATGTTTTGTACAGTGATATGACTGTTGATATTGTTCTTGGAATAAATACATTTTCTATTAAAACACACTGTCTGCAATATTGGCTTTTTGGAAGATATCTATCTATTGTAAGTAAACCATTTTGTGGGGAGAAAGGAGTCACCACTTCATCCACTGAGAAGACGATGATTTTGTTTTATATAGTGACTATACAGTATTGAATATCACAGTTGCCACTGTCAGGGAATTTCTGGGATGTCCTGAAATTTTGGGAGGTTTTCCGGACAGAAATTCAGGGAATTTGATAAATTCTCTGGGGAAGTCAGGGATTATCACTTTACAGGAATATAGCAGAATGTATTTTCCAACTTGTTTGACACATTGATTTAATTTGATGGTGATTTTTTGCTTTACTGTAGTGGAAACCAGACTAATGAACGTGAACAAACCAACAATTCATGGAATTTTACATCAGGGCCACAGTTGGGACTCTGATGAATACATTTTCTATTAAAATACACTATGTCATCATGTATCTAGTGATAAATGTATATCACTACATCTAAGATGGCATACACTATTTTAAGTAAGAACTCAATTCGGAGGAAAAGGCATGTGCTCATTATTTTCACAGGACTTTTATTTTCGTCGAATGCAGGAAATCGGGGTGGGAGTGGGAGTGTGTGTTATAACACCTATAATTGGTAGCCTATTGCACAATCCCTCGTTTCTCGATCGTGGATCATCGTCATTTTCCGGACCTCCTCGCGGCTCTTCCATCGGCGGTAAGCGATGCTGCTGATGTCACAGCAGCACCAGTCGGCCCGGCCGAGGACGGGGACGATGGCGACCGCCGAAGCATTTCTCTCGGCGTCCGTCTAATTGGGGAAAAAAACACAAACCCGTTCTCTTACCGACAAGGCCAGCTATACGATGGAAGGAAATGTTTTCCCCGACCAAGAGCAGCTCTTCCAGTTTCTGAAGAAGCTCAAGGAGGTTTTCGACGTGTGTGACGAGGATGCTGACGGCTTCATCCGGGTGGAGCACTTGGTGGACCTCGGTCTTCAGTTCGGTCAGAGGGACGAGGTGAGGCGGCGGAGATGTGGCGAAAAGCTGCTTTACACTTGCTTTTCATGGACGCTGTCCTGAATTTAGCCGGCTACTTAAATATCACAGTCCCCCATCCGTCCCCATTCTCCCAACTGGAGAAACAAGTGGTCGTACACCTTTATTAGACTCGTAACGTCATTCAATGTCACAGGTGTTAGATTAGCTCGGGCCCGTTTAACCACCTGCAAAAGATGCCATTTGACAAATTCGTGTAGGCCTGCAACTGAAATTTTACCTGAAACCGTGCGTGTGTGAGAGCGTGTGTGAGAGCGTGTGCGCGCGCGTGACTCCCCCAATCTTTCACAGATTTAGAGGTGGCTAGCTGTTACCGTTTACATGAGGTATTGAGCCTATGTATTTACTGCCTATTGCCGTCATGAGTTAAGGTTTGTAGCAGTAGAGTGCTAGACGTTGACATTTTACCTCTACGAAAAGTCTGTCCTGAACCAATATGGCTTCTCTTCGTGTTTTCTTCCAAAGGTACTAGAGTTTAATGACTTACTACTTGGTTATTAGTAGCATAGTACTTGCCTGTGTGCATACTGTTGACAGTTGAAGGCAAGGGTTGGCTGTCCTCCTTTCCAATGCTGCGACTATCTGTCCATGAAGAGAGACGGCTGTTTACCACCATTCTTGTATCTGTCAAAAGCATTACTGAATTCTCCTTGTGATCTGAATGTTTCAAGCCGTCAGTTGTAGAGGGTAAATGCCATTAAAACGACTGTTTCCTTGCATGGGTTTGAAATTAATAATATTGGATTGTACAGAAAGTGGGCAAGGAAAAGTCACAGAAGGAGATTTTAAAAGTTGAGATATTTCAATTCTAAAATTAAAAAAGGCATGAATTTTTATTGTTCAAGGAAAAGTCTGTCCTAAACACTGTAACACTGTTAAAAACAGCTATTGGTGATGTATGTTGCATTTCTGGGCACATTTTGTTGTTTGGTGGTGTATTTTTCTTATTCCCGTGGGTAACTGGTCAAACGGAGACGACGTGACATCACGTTGAGATATTTCCAGTGCAGCTATAATAGAGTTTGATATCAGAAAATGTTTCATTGATCTGAAACATCAACAGTAAATGGTGTCAGCCCCTCAGAATCAAAGAGCAAGGGTTTCTTTCTAGACCGATGTTCAACAATCATACAGGGAGAAATCCATTGGAGAAGACTTCCGATTTCTCCACTGACAGTAGCCTCAATAGACCAGAACGCAATGCAACCACAAGACATATTGTGTTTTCAGTAAGGGGTGCAGCTGTGATCATAGACATGCCTCAGTGTTCATGAACTAGTTGGCTAGCTAACGTCAGTTGTATTTATATGCTCATACGCCCTTGTTTGATTAAAGGCAACAAGCTTACACCCCTTCTCTGGCGGTTGTCAAAAGACATTCTGGGAAATGTAGGAAATCACTAACTGAAGTAGAAGTAGACGAGGCAGGTTGAGGGCAAATGGATAAAACAAAACTGTAAATTACAACACTTCATCACAAATGCACTAAACATTAATGTGTCTGGGTAGCCGGTGCTTTATGCTAACAAGCAGCATTTAAAACAGGGCAAAGAAAACCAGGAAGGTTGTAGCAGCAGATAGCATGGCTGCCAGTACAGTATATTTCACGGTGGCTTTGTGAGACGATGGGATAGATGACTGGCAGTGTCCTTCCAGAGTCCAGATGCTCATATATCTGGCACAAAGACAAATGACATTCTCTGCAGAGGCTCCAGTCTGGCACTTTTCACTCACTGTAATATCTAGTCTCATCTTTGATGCACTTCACGGCAATAAAATGTCTCCTTGCTAAAGCAGCTTCCCGTGCTGGAGCAGTTGGGAACACAGAAAGACAGACAGACAGACTGATAGGCAATCTGAAGATGGTGATGGTGATGGCACGGTGAAGGACACAGAATAACAACGACCAGGCCTAATTGTTGTTGTTTTTTTAATTATCGGTCATGTAATTATGCTATAAAGCAGTATTTCACTTATGTTCACAAGATTTTCATTTTCCAGAATACTGCTCGATGTGACTCATCTATGAACAGTCAGCGCCTAATATTGGCAGCCCACTGCAATGTGTATTCAATGCCAGCAATCAGGCTTTTTCCCCCAGCTCTATCAATAATTGCAAATGGGCATCATAAAAAAAAACAGCATCGCCAAAAATAATATTAATATTAGAATATTAGTTTCTTCTCAAATCTGCACACACAGGCTACAAATGTTACGTCAATGTTAAGTATCAATGTAATCAAGATTGTTTTCCAAGAAAAGCAACCAAGGTGCATGAACTAGAAAAAGGTAGAGAGGAAGTACAAATTCAGCTTCTCTTGGATACTAGTGGATTTTCAAAAAAGTTTTTATTGGTGCAGAAAAAAACGTGTTTCGAGGTTACAAATTTAAGATTCATTTTCTCTGTCACGTAACCATGATGAAAGCTTTCTGCTGAAAGGTGTTGGTTTTTCTGTACCAATAAAGACGGTTCATCTCAGCCTTTATTTTGGGGTGAACAGGTGAAAATGCACTGAAAATAAGCATTTTATACTGATATCATTCAGCCGTTCCTACTTTCAATCACCTATAAGCCCTCTAGTTGTTAATTCAGATAGATAATTGCTTTCACACTGGCTTAGGTCTACATACACAAATAATTGCCTTCTCATCCCAGTTCCTCAAGTAACCTGGTTTTGGGTTGACAAATGTAAATGTCATAACTGCGTTAGAATAACCTGGGTAAGCTCACACTTTTTATGAGAAACCTGGTTAAAGCATACTGGTGTCATTTAGAGTTCCAGCCCGTTTGTTTTTCATTCTGTACAAAAAGACTTAAAAAAACAAACATCCTAGCTTACTCTCATAATAAAATAAACAGGTTACTGTGGCATGGAAACATCTTGTTTTCACCGTCTGTCAAAACACAGACTAGCACAGCATTATGGGTACATTTTGATGTCAACAACAACAAAAAAAGGGGTGAGCGATACTTACTGTTGCTGTTATTGTGGGGATCATCATTTGTTTCCCCTGTATTAGAAATAAGCTACTGTTGCTTGGCAACAGAGACTCAATCACAGGGTATCATGTCCATGTAAACAGCTTAACCTGAATCACACTTTAACTAGAGTATGGTCCTCACTCTCACCCATTGGGGGCTGCCATCTTTGTTTACAATTGCCTGTTCACTCGGTGCCTTGCCAAGGCTGATTTTTGCAGGTTGTTACACCGTTGCAAAACCCTGTTAAAAAAACAGCTACCTTGCATTTCTGGGCCCATGTTGTTGTTATTTTTCTTATTCATGCATAACTGGCCAAGGAGTTTGATAGCAGATATCTCAAACATCAACGGTAAACATCACAATCAAAGAGCAAGGGCTTCTTTCTAGACCGACGTTCAACAATCTTACAGGGAGAAATCCATCGTAGAAGAGGAGAGAGACCAATTTCTCCACTGATAGTAGCCAAGATAGACCAGAATGCAATGTAGCCGCAAGACATGTTGCGTTTTGAGTAAGGGGAAATGCAGGAAATCACTAACTGAAGTAGAAGTAGACAAGGCAGGTTGAGGGAAAGTGGGTACACCAAAAAGTACATTACAACACTTCATCACAAAATAACTGCTGAATGATCTGTAAATGTTGTAAGAGCATCTTACAACGTTGTTTTTTCCTTTAAGCTCATATGGCGGCTCAGCGCCCAGCACCTGCCACTAAAAATAACTGAACTACACTAATAAAAAGCTACTCCTTCATCCTCCTCCTGCTCCTCCTCTATTCTCTTGTGTTCTCTGTCACCATGGCGATGGCAGTCTCACCAGGGGTGTATTAGCGGATTGGTCAGTTTGTAAGTGATGAAATGGTTCCGCCTACCTGCTGAAAACAACCTATGAGCCGGCAGTTCAAGCTCTATTTGCGGTTGGTTCATTTGGAAAGCAATGTTCACTCCAATTACTCATCCAATAACATCCATTTCCCTGGTATTTAGGGCATTGAACATGCAGTTTGTGGGTGATGTGGCTTACTGAACGAGAAACTAGGATGCTGAGCTGAGAGCCAATTCACTTTCAGGCCTCCCACTGGTCATAGAATTCTTAGAATATGGAATTTTTACAGGTGTATATATCAGGGCACCAAAGGGAGAATTGGCTCCATCTTTTAGTGTATTTAGTTGGCGTAAGACTGGACTACTTGTGCAAAGTTTGGCATTTTTTTGCCAGTGGGAAGGCAGTTTTATAATAATAATAATCATAATAACAAAATTATGTGTTCTTGCTAGAGAATGCACACTAGACCAAGTCTAGTTGTGATGCATTGACTGCCAATCTGAAACTATAAGTCTAACTGCTTGGGCAAAACCAAATGTGGACAGTCTTCATTAAACCTCCTTGATCACATAGCCCTATAGATAAAGGGGAATTTAAATTTCTGTAGCTTAATGTAAAAAGTTGTGGATCAAACATTCCCTCAGATTTATCATCATTAAGTTGAACAAAGTTTTGAGATATCCAACATTTAATGGCTCATTGATCATTTTTAAGACTATCGTTAAAACACTCAAACGCAGTTGTGTCTCTTCAACATGGCGATGCAGAGAAAATATTATGTCTAAATTATTATGTCTATTATAAGTGGGAGCATATGGGTTGAGAACAAAATGGGACCCAGGCTGTAAGATATCGTGCTATTTCCGTGCTATTACTTGAGGCACAATGTGGGCGAAATGCAAAATAGCTGGGAAAGATTGTAAAGACTGCAACTGTACGGTACACACACATATATTTGCCACCTGGCGTCTGCTTTCTGTTCCTTGGAGCACTTTTGTACTTTATCCCCCTTGTCTGATGCCCATCTGCTATGTCCAGTCTATAACATATAGAAAGTCTTTGACAGAGAATATTCATATTTTGTCCTATCTAAACGTCTTTATATGATCTGTCTTCATATGTCTTCTTAAAGATTGTGGTAATATGAATAATACTTATGCCCCTTTTCCATTAGCTCCTTTTCCTTTCCCTTTTCCGGCTCGCTTTAAGCGGCCTGACCCCCGCTGTCCCACGTCCGCTGGTTTTCCATGCAAACTCGCAGCAGGGGTCGACGCTGGTGGACCCACGATACTCCGGCCCTGCTCGCTACCAGGACCAAAGCGCGAAGCTCCCCCCGCTTTCATCCGAGCTGTAGTGACATTGCGGTTATCTATGAACACTTGAGCTACAAAAGATACCAGTAATCTAGAAACACTCAACTATTGTCCCTGTCACCAAGTGTATAAACCCAAAGACCTTCAATGATTTTAGACCTGAAGCACTTACATCTTTAGTGATGAAGGTTCTTGAGAAGGCAGCGCTCGACAGTAACGGTTGCCCGGTCGCCCTCGGCAACCAGATTGAGTCAATTGGCAACAGTTTCGTGGCCTCTGGTTGCCACCTTTGGCAACCACCTATTCAGTATTTTTATTTCTTAATATATAACAATAAATAAAAACCTACAAAACTGTAAAATCTAATTTCAATAAAAGTCAACATTTTATTTGGTTGTGTGCAACACGACATTTCAGCCGTTATGCGGCCACTTTCCACACACGCGCAGCCAGCCTGTTGAAATGGCGAAACAAATGAAATTGTTTGACTGGAGTAAAAAAGTCAAATGATAACCCGTCAACATCACAAAATAATCCACACGATGACAGTAGGCCTGCTGATACTGACGCAGCCAAACCCGAATGAAAGGAAAGCAGAAACTTTGTGAAAGCTTGGGAGGCAAAGTATCCTGGCATCTTTGAGAGGGATGGGAAATTATATTGCAAGCCATGTACAACATATACTGCCATCAGTGACAAAATGAGTTCGCTCGTTCAGGGAACCACAGGGCTGGATAAACACTGGAATTCGAGGCCACATGAGAGAGCAGCTAAAAGATACGATGAGGTGGAGGGCGCACCCATACAAGGAGCGATGGATACCGCCATTCGGAAGATGAACACTGCTTCGAACCCTGGAAGGTGATAAAGCAGGCTGTTCAGCAGCAGGTGCAGGGTTCTTTAGATCCTCTGCAGTTTGCTTATAGAACTGGCAGAGGTGTGGAGGATGCCACCCTAATGCTGCTGAACCGCCTGCATCGTCACCTTGAGGGCCCCCTGACTCATGATTTTTCTTCTGCTTTTAACACCATCCAGCCATATTTGCTTGTAGAGAAACTCCTCTGATTTGAGTCTTGATATTAATATCATTGGATGGATTTTAGACTTTGTGACAGATAGATCAATGTGTGTGAGAGTTAATGGCGTCCTCTCAGACAAGCTCCACTCATCCACTGGTTCACCCCAAGGATGTGTGCTCTCTCCCCCTCTTTATATTCTTTCCACAAATAGCTGTCAGAGTTTGACAATAGACACGTTATAAAGTTTGCAGATGACTCGGTCATAGTTAGCCTATTGAAGAGGGGGGAACTAGATCATAGGCCAATTGTTCATGACTTTGTGTCATGGTGTAAGGAGTCTTTCCTTGAACTGAATGTGTCTAAAACCAAGGACATGATTATTGATTTTAGGAAGTCGGCACCCATCCCCAAACTCACAGTTATTGAGGGAACTGAGATTGATCTGGTGGAGAACTATAAATATTTGTGTACTGTGTTTGATAATAGGTTGTGCTTTCAGGCTAATGCAGATGCCATTTCTAAGAAGGTACAACTACATCTTTACTTGTTGAGAAAATTAAATTCCTTTAATGTGTGCACCAAAATGGTGACTCTGTTCTACAGAACTTTTATTGAGTCGGTGCTGTCTTTTTGTATTGTGGCGTGGTTTGGGAACCTGAATCTTGCCAATAAGAATAGGCTTGGTCAGCTTGTCAGAGTGGCCAGTAAAGTTATTGGGGTGTACCAAGCACAGCTCTCTGACCTTTACGATCGGCAGGTCGTAAGGAAGGTCTATGCCGTATTGGACTGTCCTGACCACCCCCTGCAGAGGGAGTTTGATCTTCTACCTTCAGGTAGAAGATATAGAGTCCCAACTCAGAGGACTAAAAAATTCAAAGACTCTTTTGTTTGCACTGCAATTAGAAGGCTGAATTTGCACAAATGATTGCACTAAGGACTTTTCTGCCTTTCATGTTGTGTTTAGATTGGATTGAATGTGTTTTAATACCTGGCTGCAACCAAATTTCCCCGAGTGGGATAATGAATTTGACTTGACTTGATGACTGCAGTCTCAGTGAGTAAGACGAGAGGATGTTTTGGGGTTATTGAAGATCCGAGTGAGGGCTGAGTGGTCGGTATAGACAAACTATTCCCTCCAAGAAGTGCTTCCATTTTTCAACCATCCAAACAACAGCTAGACACTCTCTCGGGCGTCGAGTAGTTTGACTCCGCTTTGTTCAGTGTTCGGGATGCATAGGCAATCTCTCTCTCACCCTTGCTGGTTCACTGTGTGAGCACTGCACCTGCTTGAAAACAATGAGGTGTCTGGATGAGCCAGGACTGGAGGACTCACTAAGGCCTGTTTGAGCTGCTCCACACTGTCCTGACACTCATCAGTCCAATTCCATACAACGCCTTTCTTCTTGAGACAGTTCAGTGGTGCTGTGAGGTCGGCAAAGCATGGAACAAACTTGTGGTACCAACCCACCAATCCCAGAAAGTATTGCAATAACTTCAAGTCGTGGGGAGTTGGGTAGTCGGCCACCACCTTGATTTTCTCTGGATCCACCTCGACTCCTTGTCCACAGACCAGATGACCCCAAGAACTTCAGCAGCCTCTGGAAGAAGTGACATTTTTTTCAAGCTTAGAGATAGGTTGGCTGCGTGCAGCTTTTCAAAGACTGCTCAAAGTCCCTCAAGTGTTGTTTGGGGTACCTGGAGAAGACATTGATGTCATCAATGTACACAAAGCAGATGACTCCTCTTAATTCAGAAAACAACCTCTCCATGAGCCTTTGGAAAGTAGCTGCTGCATTTTTTTTTAACCAGAATGGCATGACCTGGAACTGGTACAAGCCCAAGGGGCGTGGCTATAGCGGTCTTGGCTTTACTCTCTTCATCCATAGCCACTTGTCAATAACCGGACTGAAGGTCAAGGCTGCTGAAATAAGATGCACCATGCAAGGACTCCAGGATGGAGGAGGGAGGAGGGGCATGGGATAAGCATCCAATTCAGTCTTGGCATTCACCGGTCGAAGGTCGGCACAGAATCGATGTAAACCATATAGTTTCTTGACTGGTGACACCTATGAGGACTGTGATGGCTCGATTATGCCATTCTTTCAGCATCTTATCTATATGCTCCTTTATGATAGCACGCGTTAAAGGTGAGGTGCGGTAGGCCTTCCACTTTACCGGTACTTCATCGGTGGTCTTGATCGACTGACAATGGAGGTTCTTTCCAGTTTCCCCAAGCAGACAGATGGCCAAGCTTCAACCAGAGGTTGAATTTCAGCTGATTAACTTCCCCCCTCACATCCAGAGGTTCACTTTCTACAGGTGGGAAGAACAGCTTACTTGACTTTTTGGCCCAATAGAGGTTGACACAGGATCAGTGAGGCTCCACCCATGACATCTTCTCTGGTACCTTGCTGAGGAATGGGAAAAAAGTTGGTCCATCCTTCATCATCATGTCATAGGGTCAAGTAAGATGTGGGAGGGCACTTAATTAGGAAATGATTGTCACCTGTTCCCCTCCCGAGAGACTGCATCTCCCCCATGCCATTGGCTGGGGTAGGCGATGTATGTGTATTTAAGTGCAGCAACCCCGGATATCAGGAGGAATGCAGACTGGCTGATTGAGGAGAGCTGGCACAAGCCACTGTTAACAATCGTTACTATTCTGGAGAGAGACTGCTGTGACGGAGCCAGGACCAGGCTGACAGCAGATGAGGTGCAAATTGAAGGGCGCATTCTACCCCTTCCGACAGATAAGGGCCGTGTCTGAGCCAATCAGTCTTTTTATGCATGTGAGTGTTGCTGCATTGTGTGAAGCTGGTTCTTGAGTCCTTCCTCCTATTCCCGCAGGAGTTTTCCCGGAGAGGGTGGAACCATGGACCAGCCTTCCAAGTCCGACCAATCATACAGTGTTCTAAGAAGTTGAGTTCAAGTTCAGTTCAGCCAGTGGGAACTCCAGTGAACTGCAAGAGAATTGA